>JANHGO010003234.1:0-27697 GCA_024606505.1 Aquila spilogaster | reverse complement strand
AAGTGTTTGTTCTGAAGAATTTAGCATCCAAAATGACAAATATCCTACAGATAAAAGTGAGAGCAAAATACAGTGAAATACAGCTTGGTTTAGTCTCATACCTCTGCAATCTCTTGTCCTTAAAACTCTAACTCTGTAAAGGAAGTGCTGTCTCTATGTAAAAATTGTCTAGCTTGTACTTCAAAGTCATATGCGGCTGTGTTGACGACGTAACAATCGGAAGCAGGAAAGTTTGGGAAAAGTTGGCAGAACAGGCAAATATGTATATGCGAACCACTGCTGCTGTGGTGAGGCTGCAGGAAGAGTGCTGCTAGCTGGGAGTGGGGAAGAACTGAAGAGGATAGTGGAAGAAATCTTAACTACAGTAACATTTTGGGGGTATTTCTTGGGATGTGCTTACATGAGAAATGAGATCCATCTGTAAGTTGTAGCTTTTATAGAACCAGTTTCTACGGCAAAATAGCTCCTGGGCTAACTGGGTTCATGATGTCTTTCCTGCAGGATTCTTGAAACTACAGGTTTTGTTGTTTCTATAAACTTTTCAGTAAGTATCAATACCTTTCATTAGGGAAACACACAAGAGTTGATATCGGGTCCTTGAGCTTTGATTTTGTTGCCATTCTGATTAGAGGTATTCATTGCTGATGTTTAAGTCCGAATATCTCTAAAGCATGAAGGTTGTCTTATAATAAAGTAAGAGAATTGTGATTTTGGTAATGTCATCTAAATGTTCATTAAACAGAAATTATATTTCTTCAGGTTTAAATTTGCAGCATATATTGAAAAAGGCTTCTCTGCCTATTGAAAAAAGTGTTTCTTTTAAAAATGGTATTGTATTTGAAATGTAGCATCAGAGAAGCTAGTTTCCATTCTGTTCTAATGCCACTTAACTTCACAACAAGAATGTTTGCATAGTGAATTCAACATATTCTGTAAATATTGAAGTTTAATTGAAGATTCCTTTCCAAAGATGTTAGCTTTCAAAGGGGCTTGAGCCAAGGAACTTGTTTCTGCCTGGAACCTGGTGTCTCTTCTGAATATACCTTCTATGGTACAGTATGAGAACAGTTGGTCTGTAGATGAACGAACTCTTTCCCCCACCCTTGTCGACAGCAAATTTACACTTGTATGGAAGATTAGTGGGTGTGCCGCCTTTCATAATGTATTGAAAGTGGGGGATGGGCAGTCTTGCCCAGGAATCTAAACCTAACAAACTGGAAACAGAAAATGCACCGTGAAGGCCTGATTATTGTGTAAACCTTTAGGATTTTGGACATTGTTTTCAGCATTTCTTCTCCCTGGGACCAAGCCTTATAAGTGGAGTTTGTTGTGGTTCCGGATGAGTTCCTTTTATGGTTCATTGTTCATGCACAGCTTTGCTCCAAAGGTCTTAGTTTATCAAACTGAATCTTGTAAATAGGCAGGAAATCCAGAAGAAATTCAGACAAGCTGTCAGGCAAGTTTCCTTAGGTTGACTGCCAAGTTTTTTGTTTTTTTTTTTTTTTTTTTAAAACAAGTTACCTCATCAACTTTCCTTGTTTCAGTAGTCTGTCAGTTTATCTCAAAGGGACACGTTTTTAAATCTCCAGATAAACATAGCTTGATCAAAATAAATAAAAAACCCCCAAACACTTAAGTTTCAGATTGACAGTGAAACATTTGGCTCATTTTGGTTGCACAGACAAATGTTACCAAAGACTTAAAAAAATTCCACTGAAATTGTCAGCTGATAATCTTTCAGAAAGTGATCTTTTTTTCTCAGCAGACAATGTTACGTAAGGAAATGTTGTATCTTTAAGGTTTGCCACAGCTTGATGTTCTGTTGCTTTTAGTTTTGACTAAATAGAGTAAGAAATATAATGAATTTTAAATCATGAAAAATGCAAATTTTGAATCTCAGTATTTTAGATCAGGAAATTGTTTCGAAAAGTTCATGATAATAAAAGTATGCAATAAAAAGCATTACATCTTGTTGCAGACAATTGAAAAGCTGTTGGTTTTTTTAGCCTGATTTTTGGATGGGGGTACTTTTTTTGTATGGCAAAGCATGAATGGGTCTTCATCATTGGATCATCCTATTGTGTAGCGTTGACATCCTTCACACCATGTCTCCCATGATGGGGTCCCAGTTGTGCTGAGAAGCTTTCTGGTGTTTCTGTAGTCAATACTAAATATCACAAGTGGCTTAATACCTTTTCTAAGTTGTCAATATAAGTGGACTTAGACCTCTAGTGTTATGAGTTTAAGGTGTGCAGCTATTGGATTCACTTGAGCTATACTAGAGAGTACACAAATTTTTGATCTACAATGTAATGATTTGATTGCTAAGATAACTACCTTTACTGGTTTTGCTTTAATAGTAGTGGTAGGTTTCCATTCTGATGCAATGCTATAGACCACAAAAGATGGTGTCGCGGTTTAATCCCAGCCAGCAACTAAGCACCATGCAGCTGCTCGCTCACTCCACCCTGCCACTCCCCCAGTGGGATGGGAGGAGAATATGGGAAAAAAAGGTAAAACTCATGGGTTGAGATAAGAACAGTTTAACAGAACAGAAAGGAAGAAACTGATAATGATAATAATAACAATAATAAAATGACAATAATAATAATAATAATAAAAGAATTGGAATATGCAAAACAAGTGATGCACAATGCAATTGCTCACCACTCACTGACCGATGTCCAGTTAGTTCCTGAGCAGTGATCCGTGCCCCCCGCTCTCCCCGACCAACACCCCCCCTCTCCGTTTATATACTGGGCATGACATCACATGGTATGGAGTAACTCTATCCCAGCTGAAATCAGGACAGATGGCAGGACGTAGTGCCAAAAACCTGAAAGGACTAGGAAGTCATAGCAAAATGAATTGTGCTATCCTTCATATTTTAGCTAATTCTGAATAAATTGGATGAAACTTTTTCCATGACTGTTAAGTGATTCTTGAAATATGCCTCAAGTTTCAATTACAATTTAAGATACGTAGGAAGTATTTTATATTCAGCATATACAGTACAACAAACAAACTGAACACAGCTCAAAGATGAGCCATGTGATTCTACACAGATACGTCTTTGTGCATATGTATATGTGCACTCTAATATACTAGATACAGACTGGTTTCTTATTTATCCCCTTTTGCAGTTGCTTTGGTGATTAGAAAATGTGAGTAGTAGGATAATAGCTTATTCACAATTTCTCAATTATTTTTTTGTAAGATGTATTGTACATAGGAACAATCACACTACTTCATAGTGACTTCTTGTGGTCATTGCTTTCCTAACTGGGAAACTCATATGCCTTTGGTCATCTTCCACTGATGCTATTTGAAAACCTGTGGGCTACAGAATAACGGAAAGAACTGTTGCTTTGATTATACTGAAGTTAACGGATGGAAAACTCCAGTCATCTTCAGACAGTTATTGGAACTCTTCTAGCTTCTCAGATTTTTCTTCTACAAGACAGAGGAGTAATAGATTTTGGTAGCAGGCAGTGGAATGAGGTCTGAATGAGCATGGATGAGAAGAGATTTCTTCTTATCAACGGAAATGAAATGCTGACCGAAATCTAAGTGTAGACACCCCCTAGAATTTTGCTCTGAGAGGTAGGGTTGGTTCCTGTCTAGCATGTAAGGAGTAAAATTCCAGATCCTCTTAATGTTCTTGAACGTCTTGTTGCACTTCTGGTCTTTCCTGTAAAAATTAAAGGAGATTGAGTTGCTGAAGTCTTTTAACTGATCTTTTTCTACCTTGAAAACATTTCCTTTGGATCTTTCCATTTTATCAATACTCATCTTGAAATACAGGTAACAGACATGATTTTCCATAATGATCTTATCAATCTCATACACAGAGACAATACCACTCATTTATGACATGTAAGTTCTTTCGGTCTGTTCAGGGCTTACACGAACTGTTATAGCTATCACACTATTTTTAGAATTATTTTTGAGTTTACGGTTTCACTGTTACCTCTAGCTCCTTTGTGGAGTGGATGCCTTTTAGGATGCAAGACACTGTTGTCTTCAGCAAGCACTACCGTTGTACTTTCTACCTAAATAAAAACATAGAATGATTATACTGGGTGAGCCCATTAGCTTCTCTCTGATAGCAGCTGATAGCAGGTGTATAAGGCAGAGTCTCTTCCCAGAACTCTTGCAGCTGTTTGTGACTCTGGGTCATCTTCAGTGTATTTCCCTCTTTTAAGAGTTCTTGGCAGATTCTTCAATGAATTTTTCCAAAGGCTTTTCGCCATGCTCATGGGTTTTTTTTCAGCCTTTTACAGCAAGAAATAGCCCAATGTGACTATTCTGTAAAGCAGTACCTTCTTTTGTTTCTTTGGAAATTGCTCTTAGCCTCATTTAATTCATCCCAGTATTGACAAGCTGATAAGCTGTCCTTCCCTACTTATCAGACCAACCATTGCATGGAAGATACTTACTGAAGTTCACGGCTCTTTCAATTTCTTGATGTCTTGAAATCAAGATTGAATAGCTTTTTCAGAGAGAGTGCTGCAGCCAAACAGGAATTGGTTGGAGTATGTCCAAATGATCCCAATACCACACTACCCTTTCGCTTTTCTCATTGCTGCAGAGCAAAGCAAAATGTTCCCCAGATTTGTTAATTTGATGGAGGAGGGAAGAATTGAGTTAGGAGCTTACTAAAGTTATTGGTGAACAAACTTTGAATTGCCTCTTTTTATCCCCCTTCCTAATTATTTTTTTTTAATGAAGTTGAGTGCTAAGGTAGATACTGTAATTCTTAAAGGATTCAAATATTACATGACCTCCTTATTTTGAATTTTTCTTCTGATAAACAGATATTATATTGGGCCCTTTCTAAATGCTGCCTGCATCTGAAAACTGTTTTAGAAATTTGTTTTATGATTAACTTTTTATATAATTGATAAAATTATATTTTGTATACTTCAGTTTCTTTATCTTTCAGTAATATATCTCTTAGTGAAATGTCTTATACAAATACATTCTCATCTTTCATTGGAGACTTCCCTGCGGACTTTTTACGATGTTAAAATGAATATCTAAGGATGATGTAATCTCCTGATGAAATGATAGATAAATTTCTAAAGGTAATATTTTGTAGGAAAAATTTTCCTTGTCAGAGAGCTGCTTTTAAATTCCATTTGTCCTTTGCTTGATTCAGTTTGGTACTAAGTGGTCCCTCCCACCCTCTTTCATCATTGCTTTTCCGTGGTAGATTTTGTTGAAGGAAGAAAAAGGGAGAATGGATGAGTGTTAACAGTTAAATAGGAGGGAAGAAGAGGTGGTCATCACATTTAGGATCTTTTTGGTGGCGGTTTTTGATCAGACACTTAAATAAGAATTGTTTGCTGTGAAGAAGGGAAGGGGAGAGGGAAACTAGAGGAAAAACCATGCCTGCTTTTTTGCAGCAGCCCTGATTGTCTTCTCTATCCCAGAAAGTGGGTAAGTGTGGCAGGCAGCCAATTTGAAAGCATTCTCCCCGAGAAAGCTTGAAATTTGGAAGAGAACAGATGATTCTCATGGTATTTTGAGACTCGTGCCAGCCTCAATCAATTATAAGTCACTTGTGAAGACATTTTGAGAATTGGCAATGTCTGAATATTAAGGTAAATGATCCAGGAAGGATTAGATGTATGTGTGCTGGTGAGAATGTGTTCAGTTACACTGTAGAAATAAGTGGGGTTATATACTATTGTTATCAGGCTTAAACCTTTTCATTTAGTGGCTGATGTAGGAGTAAAATGCAATGTGGTGGGTATTGCATAATTGTTAAGATTCCTTGATTCCGCTCACAGTATATGTTCTTTAGTGCTGGTGGCCTTAGTCAGAGTAGGTAAGCTCAATGATCCCGGTAGTGCATGGTCTAATATAAATATTCTTAAAATCTATAATAGACTAAAATAAACTGCAAAATAAATGTAATATATCTGAGTATGCATGCCAAAATGTTTTGTTTCTATGGGATTTTTTAAAGTAAAAATAGAATTTCTTTGACACTAGCATCTTATAAGTGAAGCTATAGCCTTTGGTATATTTTTCCGAGGAAGCTTATTTGATGGCAAAATGCAGGAAGTAATAGTGAAATCCGTCGTAAATATTATCACAGTGAAGAAATAGGATCATCTTATGTTTCAGTCTGCTTTTAAACAGAGCTTTATCTGTATTTTTATGTTGCCTTTCTCGCTGGTGACATATTCTTAAGTTCTCATGCAGTTTTGTGCATGGCTCGATGTTTTCCAGTTATATTTGCAAAAGAAGATACTGTTCCTTTAAAATCAAGTGGCTCATTGAGTTGTTTTTACTAGCGAGCTGCTTTTTATATGGTACAGTATACTCCATGCAAATGAGCTGCCTGCTCAGCCTCTGTGTGGCTGCTTGCCCTGTTGGGGAGCTCACAAAGACTCTGCAGACCTAATTCAGCATTCAGTTGTTTAAAACGGCAGATGGAAGGAGGTATCGGCAAGATGAGGATTTATTAGCTACTCACAATAAAAGACCACACTTGCTCCGCAGAGGATCAGAAAAAGCCTGGTGAATGGGATTGAGTTGTATCTGCTTTCAGCTCACTTTACAATGATGTGTTTAGCTCATGTGACTCCGTCACTTAGCATGAAGATCAGCTAAAGATTTCCATGTAGATATATATTCCTTTAAGCACCATCAACCTGTGTGCTTGTATTGAGACTTTTTTTGGTTTGCAGCTGTCATAACTGTGGGAACAGGAACACTTCATCAAGCTGTGGTAGGCAGCCTACGGTCTGGGCTCTCGTTGCATTTGCACACTTCAGGATGTCTGGCTGAAATCCCCTCATAAACACAGCTCTTGATGAAGTTTAATTTCTTTTATGTATCTCGTGAAATCCTTCAGAGGCTGAAGTTAGGTTCTTTTTAAATACAGTATTTATATTCAGTTATAAATAGGCTCTTCCGAAGCTTTTATCAGGAGATGAAATCTGTTGCTTTAGCTTTCTGCTAAAAAAATTGAAGGTTGTTGCGGCAGTAGGTTGTTCGTTATATTTGCAATATTTCCTTTTTTCCTTTGTAATATAGAAAGGGCATGTGTAGGACAAAGGCTCCTTGATATGCTTAGTAATTGAAATAATACTGGGATGAACATACCTAGATTTTTATTTTTATTGCAATGGTGTTTGTTGTAGCTAGAAGCGTTATTGTTGTTTATTTTTCAACACAGGCTATATGCTCATATTTTAAAATGGGTTTGGGATAATGTACATAAAGGGGCAAAGCCTTTTTTGACCTTGCTGGAGTTGTCTGCGTGAAGGTAGCTGGAAAACAGAAACTGCAGGACAGACTGAAAAAGCCTCAGCTGAACTGTACTTTTTTTTTTTTTTTTTTTTTTGCCTTTTTGCCATGGATGACGATGAGGGAAGGGCTTCTTAAGACAGCTCTGTCAGTGATGAATAAATGAATGAATTCTTAAATGTTCAGAACTTGCAACATGTGTTCCAGACCCTTCAGCACGTAACAGTCGTAAGATCTCAGCAATGAACTAAAGAATGTGCCGTGTCTGCTGCATACGAGAAGGAGACCAGCATACCTCAGAGATAGCAGAAACAAAAGAATGTGCGACAGTATCTGAAGAATCTGACATTTGCTTTGTCGTACAAAGGAGTAAAGGAATTTTTTAAAATTTTGAAAAATAAAATTTCTATTTTTTTTTTCTAGTGAGGTTTTTCTGTATTTTAAATAGTACTGTATCCTGTGTGTCCACAGAATTGATTTTTTTAGTTAAGTGTGACCGTGTGTTTTTTAAAGGAAATGTGACCTGGATTTTGTGAGCTTATTATAAACAGTAAATGAAGGCAGCTGTTGTAGTTTACTGATCCCTTATAATGGCTCAAGTAAATTGAAATAAAGCAAAAATATGTGTGTGGGAAATCTGAATTAAATTCCACTGTTTGGCCTTACATGGAGTTGTGGATTATTATATATTTCTAGACAGTTGTGTATATGAGGGGAATGAGACATCCAACCTTGAAAATATTTTGGAAAGTTGAGCGGATTTTTTCCAATGTGACCTGCTAAATCTGCCACAAAAGGGGCAGGCAAAATTACGTACAGATAGTCAGAGACTGTGGCTGCAGTTCTTCACGACAGGCAAGTGAAAGACCATGTCCTATTTTTAGCGAGTGGACGGGGTGGGGGTGGGAGGGGGAGAAAAGTTTGAAAATAATGGACTTCTTTAACAGTTAGAGAGCAAAGCTAGCCAGAAGCAAGCAAGCTTTAGCAGGAATTTGTGATCAGCAGAGTTGAAATATGGATGATTCAAGTATCCTTCGAAGAAGAGGGCTGCAGGTAAGTGTAACTTCAGTCTACTTTTTTTTTTTTCTCCTGCTTGCAATGTTGGCAGTCTCGTAAAAATGCTGACAATCTTTTGAAGTAAATCGGGTTGACTGAGTACATAAGTGATGTTAGAATTTGAGTTTTTCTGTTTTCACCTAGTGTATGTTTTATGAATTAAAAGAAGGATTTTGTATGAAGTAATAAAATACGGTTTGTTAATTTCTTGGTTTATATCTAATAGTCTTGTGAATATTCTTATGAAAAGAAGTGAAGTCTAAACTATGAGGCTTACCTTTTTGAAACTTCACTTTTACAGATACTTCTAAAAATCTATTAAGTGACTTTTCAGACTTGCCTTACAGTAGCCATTTTAGCTGAGCATTATTTAGAAATTAAATGTCAAAGCAGAGTGAGTATTCTCATTTATTTTAGAGCTATGCTTCTTTATTACTTCAAATGCACAGTAATCCAAAACCAGAATGCAATTCTACAGTGCAAATAATATTTATGTTTTATTTTCACCAACTATCATTAAGTTGAAATAAATACTCCTGCAATTTGTTTTAGACTTTAACATACTAGTGAAGTTTTATTTTGTAGTGGTGCTGTGGCAGTTTTATTCAATTGCAATAGTTTGACAAATATGGTAATCTGTGTTAAGTGTTGATGGTGTATGATGAATGAACTGATTCTTATGGAGTAAAACAGCTGGAAGTGAGTGAGCTCCCAAATCTTGTGTGAGCTGGGCATGGAACAGATTTTTGCTTGAAAGCACCATAGTCCTTTTTTTTTTGCATTGTAATGGGATATAGCATATTACACACTTGCTAGCATAAGTAATTGTTTATAGACCATGAACCTTGCCTTTTAAACAATAGGACAGGCATGGTTAATTTAACTTCCTTTGGGAAAATAAATTTACCATTTTAACATACTACCATTCATACCTTACTGACGCTTTAAGGCAATTACTGAATTGTTGTTGCATTATCTGAATATGTTCTATGTTTCACCTTTCTATATTTTGTGTATGTTTTGATTTTTTTTTGTGCCAGCTTATTAATATTACTGAAATATCTTGACACAGTGTGCTGCATATAACATGGTGACAGTGTGTTATAGTAGTGCATTTGCTCATTGTGAAATTACCTGTATTTGATTTTTGTATAACTGAGTATATAGGAAGAAGTAAGATTGAAAGTAAGTATCAATTTACCCAAAACCAATGTATTTAACTGGTCAGAACTTCATAACCAAGAAAATTGTTTCTGACCACAGATAATCAAAATTTTTCAAGCCTTGTATGCTGATTGTTTAGAGCTTTCCTGAGCCTCGAATTTCTCTAGGATGTTGTATCTGTCTGACATTTGGGGGAAGTGGTTTTCATGATGATGCTTCAGGGGAGTGTTAGGAAAGGCAGGGAGGTTGGAGGAGCCCAAATGTCTACCAGTGTCAGCAGAAGACATGCTGGGAGTGAGAATGTGTTTCCCTCGCTTAACTGTGTAGTATGGTGGAATTTATTAATTTTAGTAGTCTTGAGTATTTACTGTCTATATGTGGTGATGTGTCTGTACGCACTTCGGTAGGTATGTATTAATACACATGTATATATATGGATGCAATTAGTATCTGCATCAAAAATGTTTTGGAAACTAAAAGAATATGCTAAAAGGACATTAGGAAGTAAGGCAGATGTATAAGTCCAAAAGGAAGTTAATGTTGGACTTTTAGTTTTTTCTTCCCTGTATCTTGGAGTAGACTTTTTTGAAGAAATTGTGACTCAGAAAAGTGACCGTTTTGTAGATTACTTCAAGTTTAACAATCGGGAAAAATTAAAAAAGCTGTTAGTTCATATTGGCACTGCCAAGGCAATATGTTTTAATTACTTTTTTTGGGGAGCTGGGTGATAATAGTTTGGAAAGCCACCGATGAAAAAATTTAGTTTCCTAGCCTTTTAAAATGAACATCACAGCCTAAATTAGGTTGCCTAATCCAACCTCTCCACTCAAAACAGCTAATTCCAAAGTTAGATCAGGCTACTGAAGGTCTTGTCCAGGCTGGTTTTGAGTATTTCTAGGGATGGAGATTTTGTAGCCTTTCTTGGCACCTGTTCTGGTACTTCATCACTTACACTGTGAAAATATTGTTTCCTTTATATTTTGGTATAGAATAACACTTTCCACAACCTATTAGTACTATTCATGTAATACTTGCAAATTGACTACTGAAGGTTGATTAAGATGAACAAATTGATTGTCTTAGGTTTTGCTTTTTTTTTTTTCCTTTCATGACCAGTGTTCCTTTTTTATCTTGTTAACCTGTGGAATTTTTTTTTTTTTTTTTTGGCTGTTTTTAAAACAGTTGATTTAGGCTTGTACTGGTGTGGCTTTGCTGTGACTGCCGTGTTTTAGGGGTTTTGTCCTTTTTTGTTTTCATATCTTTCTGCTCATTTGGCATCTTATATGGTGGAATCCTTTTTATTTTTCTGTGATGTTTCAGTCTTCCTTCTCTTCTGCCTTTCTCCCATTGCTTCCTGTAACTCAGTATAAAGACAATGAACATACCTCTTTCCTTTTCTGTGTTATTCCTGCTGACTAACAAAAGCAAACTGATTTTTTTGTTTGTTTGTTTTCCTTTTTTGTGTCCCTATGGAGAGCACCATCTATAAGACAGTAATCTGAATTCCCAGGTGCTTTTTGAGTCTCCCTACTCTTTGTTCCTATCATCAGAAATCTTTAATCTAACTGTTACTGGATCAAAGTCTTCTTTAATTTTTCTGAATTTTCTTTCACTTTGCTTTCTCTGACTATTTTGAAAGTACTGTTTGTCTGTTCCTTTCTTATTTTCAATGGTCACCTGTTGAAGGACCTGGGTTGCATGACTTTCAGGTTTCCTTGTGCTCGTCTCTCACAGGTGGCTTACTCTTTTCAAAACCTGTTGGTTTTTTCCCTGTTAAATAAATCATTTGCCATCACCAGCTATTCCTGTTCTTTTAACAAATGCATGCATATGTTTTCCTTGTGCTTCTTGTTACCTCCATTACCTGAAATATACTTGATATCACTAGTGTGATACTTTGTCTTCTTTGGGAACTCTCTTCTGCTGTGAACCCTGCAGTAAATAGCTATGTAGTAGTGTAAGCAGATAAGCTAAAGGAACAGGAATTGTTCCTACAGGCAAAGTCAATATATTGGTGCATGGCCCGTCTATATTGCCTTCTTCATTTGTTCAGTCTGTTTTTGTTGCATCCTGTTTGGTGTCACAAATTCGGTCTACAAATTTTGTAATAGTGAAGTACGTGGAAATGAAGATCCAGAAGGGGCAAATCAGATTTCTGTGTATGTATAAAAATATATACACATATAAATATATACACACATGCACTCACATAGCATGCTTACAGTCTGATGTAGCTGTGCAATAGTATTGACAGATGGCTGAGAAAGTGCTTCTAATAATGGAATATTCTTTTAATTTCTAGGCTTTCATTTTAGGTAATGAACTTGGACTATTGACATAAGTTACTGCCTAGGGACAAGTGCTAATGCAGGTGGTGGAGCTGCTTCTGCATTGGGCAGAGATCTGTGTTTTTTTTAGTTATTTGTTGTGATGTAAAATACATCGTGATGTTAGCTACAAGTGTTACGAGGCTACCTAGGTTTATTATTTTTCCCTATACATGTGTATCCTTTGTTGTTGCTGGTATTTTTGTAGAGATGAAAAGTAGTAGTACCCAGTGAGTCCCTGTGAAGATGAGCTTGTATTTTGAACGTCATCTTATAGTAGAAATTTGTAAATTTTTTTTTTCATTGCAGTAGCTGCAGCTTGTATGCTTTTACTCTTCTCACACATGCAACAAATTAGAGTTTCTATCCCCCAAATCCTTACGAGTAAGTGCAAGTCAGAAAAGTAATGGGGAGTGTGATATTCCAAATTTCAGATGCTTGTCATGGAGCTTATATTCTGCATTTGTGGTACTTGAGCAGTATGCAGATGTGGTTGGACATTATCATCACCACAGTTCTCTGCATCCACATCTTCTTACAGAGTGGTAGCCCCCCTTTCATTTTCTGCTGAAATTCGGACTAAGTTCAACTAGTTAATTTACTTTGCTGGACCCTTTTTGTGCTGGTTTCAGTGCAGATGTGAAAAACTGCATCACAGTACTTGAATGTGTTTATCTTCGCTAGTGTTTTCTACTACACAGCATGTTTGGCTAAAATATATGTAAAATATAAAAAACCCCCAGTAGAATGATTTCTTAATTCTAAAGATAAATCTTAAATTTTCTTCCTGGGGAGAGGGTGGGAAATGGGGCATGGAGAATATAATCTCAGAATATTTGGTGGACTTGTTTTTGAGCTTATTTATTTTACTAAAGGACTGAGCACTTTTTTGTTTTGTTTCATGGGGAAAGGGTATCAGGATCAGTAGTTACAGAAACTCTAAGCTTCAACATATTTAACAAGAGAAGGCTTACTGTACTGTTCAGTTTTCTGTACAGTTTAAACCTTCTCTGGAACAACTTTGGACATAATTTAGAGACCTTGAAAACTGACATGCTCTTCAATTTTGTTTCCTTTTGTTTTCCAATCTTTCATAATTACTGAAGACATTTTTTGCTGGCTAGAAAGCTGATTGCAAGATCTAATAAAGCATGCAGTTAGTAAGAATGTTGCATTTTACAGTATTTTTATAAAAAGTTAAAAGTAGAAATTGTGTTCTGTAAAGGAAAAGAAGCTGCTAATGGTGAGGGGAGACAGTGAATGGGACTCAAAATTTGATTTTTTTGTTCTGCTTTTTAAAAAATTTGAAATATGTTAACTGGAAGGTTAATATGTAAATTTTAAATTAACTTTAAGTTAAGGGTTAACTTTAAATTTAGTACAAAAATGCATGCATACATACACATGTGAAAATCTTCAGATATTACAGGTCTATTGGATTTGAGTTTTTTGAGCTGCTTCCTACAATGTATACTGCTATGGGAAGTACTGGCACCTACTGTCCGGGGAAATCTAGCTTTGCTTTTACAGCCTGTAGAAGAAACTGGACTTTTGAGTGGCTTTTTAAAATTATATAGATTACTCTCATCTTTACACCTTTGATTCTTGTGGTGCGTTTTTCTTGACTTACATGTCTTCTAGTGCTATGCTGAGCTGTGCAAACCATCTGATAACTTCCAGTTACTCTGCACTCCCCTTTAAACTCCCTCCACTCCCCCAGGTCCTCACTTCAGTGTTCCACAAACAAAACTTAGTCTGGCCAGGGATGTTTTGTGCCTTGGTTTGGGGTTTGGCCTGGAGTATATAATTTTCTCTGTGCTTGAGTCGCGGTGGGAGACAATGGAAAGTATGCTGAAATGAAGGAAAATGTTCAGGTTTTGAAGGGGTTTGGTTCCTCTCCCATACTAGAGATTTATATCCTTTTGGGATACCTATGATGTGTTGGAGAGAAACAAAGGGAACCCCCCCTCACAAACTGAGATAAAAAAGTTTGAGCATCTTTCCTCATAATCTTTGAGGGGACTGTTTTAAATAGCATTCTTCTAAAATCTTTGAATAATAAACAGTGTAAATTGGATAATATCTTTCTTAATCAAGCTAAACACTGGTGCATATGCTGGCTTCCTGTAATTACCAGTAGTGTTCTCATGTATACATGGAATAATGGCTTTGCTGTGTTCTTAAGACAACAGAAGAATGACAGTCTTATGTTTATATCAAATCAAAGCTGACAGGTCTGATTTGGAAGCTCAAGCTTAAGGGTTCTTTAGAAAGAAAAAAAAGACAATTTTATTGAAATTATGTTTAGAAAAAATGTGGATATTTATTTGAGTTATGAAAGTTACCTCTGGAAGATAACATTAGAAACTTCGGTGTAAAGTTTCACATTTGAAGTCTGGAGTAACTTAGGGTGGTTTTCTGTAGTTACTTGTCATTATAGTTACTTGAAGAATTCAAAACTCCAAAAGAAAGAACAAATTTCCCATGGAACATAATCACATTTTCTTTCTACTTTAGATTCTTTGCATTAACAAGACTTATTTTATACTGCTTACAGATTTACCAGGAACATAACTGAATCCACAGATCAGATGTCTGCTGAAGGGCTTCCAACAGTGATGATGTAGGCAGTCACCAGTTATGTTGACATGTGAAGAAGAGGTGGTAATAGGAGAAGACAAATAAAAATGATTTATGCAGATACTGAAATTGTAGACTTATCTTAGGATACAAGAAATTGCATACTGTTTTTCTTTTAAAAATATTAGTTTAAAAAAAGTCATATTTTCAGGCTAACTTCCGAAAGAAACAAGATTTTACGCTCAGTCTTGGTTCCTATTCTTCCAGTAAATTTTCAGCACCTGAAATTAATTAAAATTTGGACTGGAGAAGATGTCCAAAAGATAGTCCAAGTTCTTCAGCTTCTGTGAAAATTAGCAGCTGACAGAAGGAGAGGAATCCACATTAGTGTTAGCACAGGGGTGAAGGCCGAATGAACTTGCTGTTATACATAGGTTGGCTGGTCAACAGCTGTGGGTGTCCAGACTAGCTGGATAGGGTGCACTGTCTTTTGCTCAGGTGGAGTGTCTGAAGGGACTTGAGTGAGGAGAAGAAGGATTGTGGAACACTGACTACAGATGAATGGTTACTAGAATTCATTAACTCTATCAGTCATAAGCAACTTATTTTGAATAAACTCTGTCTGTGGAAATAAATTGTTTAGTTTTATTATACGAATCTTATAATCTTGTGTTTGGATGCCATATGTTATAAGAAAATGGATTCTTATGATGTGTATGAGTATATTACATCTCACTGTAGGACTGAGGATTCATGCTCAGAGATGTATGGAGCATCATTAATTTTTGGTAGATATCTGCCTGGCACCTGAGCTTTCACACTGGTTTGATTTTTCAGGATTGGTGCTTGTGGTCCACTTTGCAATGGAGTAGGAAGTGGAACTGAGTTTGGGGATTGTGGCATTTACTTTGAAGACATTAGAAAATATACCAAGGGAAAAATGTGAAACCTTGTCAGAATAAAAAGTCCTTGAAATATGGACAGGGATTAAAGGTTAAATGGTTTGCTCAGGCAGAAAAGATAGCATTTAGCTGCTGTCTTCAGGGTATTGTTAAATTGGTCTGCTAATTTGCTATAGTTATGCTTAAATAAGTGCTTTTGGTTTGTCAGTAAGGACTTTGTGAATGCTTGTATAGCTGAACTAAACTTTTTATTTTCAGCCTGTGAGAAAGGATAAAAATGGCAGTAATTAATTTTACTACTTCAGGAAGAAAGGTTTTGTTAGCAGATGACTGCGTGAAAGAATGGTTGTAGGTGTGTGCATCTGAGTCTAAGTAGATGTTGGACAAAGGGGTTCTTCCCAAAGATAAACAGTAATATCTTTTTCATACATTTCATTGGCTTGAAAGTGTCTGCTTTATAGGCTTGTTTGTTGCTAGGAGGGCACGATGAACAGTTTTTGGTGCTGCTGGTAGTTGCAGGGGTTGCTGTGTAGAGAGTGGCTTTTCGTTTCCCTGCCATTAGTCACTTGGGCTGCTTGACTTTTGTTAATATCACTTCATTTTGTACTCTCTTAATGCTAGAAATCCCAAATCTTAAAAGCCAGTTCTCCAACCTAGCAACATAACATGCTGCTACTGTGCTGCAAGACTAGTCTGCTTGTTTTTAATAGTCTTCACTGCTTACACAGGTCCCCTTACCTCTTTAATGAGAAGAAATGTCCTGCAGTGAGGCAGCATGTATTTTGCTTCTAGGCTTATGTCATCAGCCTAGAAGTTGAAATTGGCTAGAGCACTTTTTTATTTTTCTATCAGTTCTGCTGATTATGGTTGCCTCTTCAGTTTCTCTAATATATTGAAAGATAGTGTTTTTTGTAAAAGGAAACCTAATTAAAACATGCCAAGTGAAAATTAATTTTGAAAAGCTATCGTGTTGATTTGGGGCAGGTAGTCCTCTCATATTTTCAAGGGATAAGTATGAAGTATCTTTGCATTCTGAATATTTGTAAATTCTGGCTAGTAGTCAAATAAATGACAAAAGTATATTATGAGTCGCAGTATTTTAGTTAACACCTAGAAAAGACTCTCTAAAATGTCATCAGACATTTAAAGTCAGTTGTGAATATGTAGCAGTATTTCCCATATGATTTAGCAGTTGTTCCTCTTTTACTTTGTATTAAATTGCTTTACCCAAGCCATTAGTATTTATGAGACTTCTAGCAGGTACCGGATTTTACCATTTCTGGGATCAAGACAGGATAGGCTTTTCAAGAATTTCTAGAAGCTATTATTAAAAAATACAGAGGAATTTGTAGATACCAAAGTGTCTGTGCAAAATGCCTGTGGTGTTTTTGTGTTATTCTCTGAAGTATATGATACTAAATCTTCAACTGGCGTTTATTTTTAAGAGTTGCATACCCTAGACTTTTTTGATACACATACCTAGATCTCACTGTTGTGCGAAGTATCTGTATTACTTTATTCAGCAGCTATGTGAGCAGCAGAGTCTTTTTGCTCACCAGAGCAGTGTGCAAATGCAACAACTATTTTTCTCTTCGTGTCCAAGACAGTCCAGGTGTTCCCTGTAGTTTGTGTTCAACTGTGTGGATATATTCTGCATTTTCAAATCTGTGAATGTACTTTAGCAACCTTTTTCCTAACAGGAATAAACTGTTTAAAGTTTACATACCCTTTCAGGAGTTGAAGAAATGGGGTTGGCTTTGGTAGACTTACTAAAATTTTGCTATCTGAATGTTCATGTTTCTGTTTGTTAAAGATTTTTCTTGATTCTCATGCAAGTTAGGTAATGTAACTCCTGGCCTGGTTATCAGTGGCACATTTGAAAGAAATTGCTAAACAAAAAGCCACCTAAAAATACAGGAAATTCAAGTGCAATGGGAATGATTTATTAGACTAGGTTTAATGTAGCCAGGTATGCTTTAGAAACATGTGTTTTCACTTTACTCATCTCTTGTGACAACATTGTATTTATACTGTAAATAATGCAGCACAAAGTTCCTTAAACTTGGCTTATGAGCATTGAAATCATTATCTCTATTTAGAAAATTTACTACAAATCACATTTTGTAGTTTTGTGATTCAGAGCTGAAAAAAGAGACTGGTAGGTTATGCGCCTATTCATTTGAATTTGCTAGTCTTATTTATTCCATACTGGAAAGCTAATTTCAGTTTGAATTCAATTATTGTATACTATAGCATAAATACATAATACATGGCATTTTACATAAATGCTTCTATATGATTAAACTTTGAAGTTTCTCCTTTTGCTTTAAGGATCAAGAATGATAGCCAGTAAAAAGTATTGAGTTGTTTCAGATTTTGATGGTCTTTATTCTAACATTCAACCTCACTGTCCTTAACTATTCTTCCATATCAATTTTACTGATATGTCTGAAGGTAATAAGGTCCATTTTTCCAAGCCTTCTGACATGTTGTCTGCTGCAGGCATTTGGGTGAAGTGTTCTATTGCAGGCTTTTCATAATATAGTGAATAAAGCATTGAATTCTTCTGCTTTCTGTGCAGGATATCCTGATGTAGTCCTTGCTGCCCTTTTAATGAATTTCTTATTTCTTAAATAAACTATTGCATTTATGGTTTTGTATTCTTGTTTCTCTTTGGAGATGAGATATGTATCAGTAAAATCAGGGCTTTGAAGCTAGCAGCACTTTGTCTATGAATACAAACAAGTAATTCTCTGGATGGAAAGTGGTTCAACTCTGTGTTTACCTGTCTTTGGTCATATCTCTAAATGACTCATTTTGCTAATGGCAATGCTCCTTTTAAATCGGATTGTTTTAGCACAATGGATGCTTTTGTAGCCAAAGGTTTCTCTTTCCAAAATGCTCTTGGATATTGTGATAAAATCATGTTTGGAATGAGGATGAATATAATTATTGCCTATTGTATGGCATAGCTTAAACAACTGTAACCTGATAGAATTACTTTTAAATTACGTTCATCGAAATATGAAAATATTAATTGACTTTGACATTTATCACTTGTTTTATATCAGCATCAGCTAATAAATGTCACTTGTATTGGCAGCCAAAAAAATGAAATGATATCAGATGTTGTTGGGGTAGGTTAGTGTAGTCCGTGAATAAGGTCCTTTCTGCTCCATTTGTTCTGTGAGCTGTGGCTTGTACATGCTGGTAATGACTCTAGGCTACATTGGTTTGAAATAGAACAAGCCAAACCCATGGTCGTCTCCTTCCCAGCAAATGTGTGGCCCTCAGACTATTACAAAGTGTTTCTAATATTATGCTGCTTTTTCTCTTTAGATGTATGTAGTGATCTTCTCTGTAAAAATGTGTGTAATTTAGCTTTATTTTTCATAATTGTAGTGAACAATTTGGCCGAGGTGGAAGAATGTGTACTAACTGGAAAAGAGATCCACCTGTGGGGGCTAATTGTTGGGTGCCTGTTGGGAGGGGATTAGGATCTTAAAAAACTTAAACACTGAGGATAAATTTAAAGGCCAGAGGAATGGATTGTGGTGAGGTAAGGGCAAGAGAAAGATTGGAGGTGACTTAAACAGGGACATGAGTGATTTTACATTTCAGATTGATATGAGGATTACAAAGGCTGTGGGCTGACAGGTTATTCTCTCTAATGGTCTCCAGTCATTTACTGTTTGTTTTTCTAGCTTTTTTCTTCTCTTCCTTTCTTAAATGTGAATGTCATGCAGCTTCCTGTTCTTAGCTTGTTGACTGTTTTGGGAGGCCCTACCTTAAAACTCTGTGGGCCAAATTTATACCTGGCAGTTCTGTTGCACTTTGTGTCTCAAAACACTTATTTATGAAATAACACCCAAAACTTATTGTATTGAAATGGGCAAATATGAAAAAAATTTTAACAACTGTATGATCAGGGACAGTTTTACTGTGTGCTGGTGACTGCCTGCTTGTAAATTTTGATAGTTTGACAGTGCTGAGCTGATATTTTTCTTCCAAAGTGGCTACTGTGAAGAAAGCCCCTCAGGGACATGAGACTACTGTAGACTTTCAGAAAGCAATGTTGTGCTTGATTAAGTTTAGACAGATGATGGAGTGATGTAGTAAAATCATTTTTGTTAAGGCATAATATAACATAGGCTGCAATGTAGTACCATTGGGACTGATAAAAATGAAATACTAAAGAAAACCCATGCCCTTACATAGAGCTTTCAGCAACAGACGCAATAGATGTAATTTAGTTGTGTGGTGCTGGAAACATAATATTGATTTACCATGAATCAAGAGAAATAGCTTGTACCTTGCCTGGTTGTATGGATTGCAGCAATCTTGGTGAAATGAGTTACCTAAAAATGGTACTGTAAGAGAATTCCTTCTTTTTGATAGCAATGGGGAGGCAACTGTAGCCAGGTGAAAAATCCAGTTAAATGTCTAAATGGGAAGCTGAGAGGTACTTCATGTGCTGTTTCTGGGAACTGCCAATTTTCCATGTACTTAACTCATACTTTTTAAAAAGAATGGTTTCTTGAAAGCTAGCCCTCAAATAATTTGAGTAAAATTGAAGGCAGTGAAATGAAAAGGGTTTGGGGTAGAACTTGCCTTGCATTACTTGCACAAATAACTTCATCTTTTTGTGTAGCGTTTGTGTACCACAAGGTAACCATATTTTTTTTCTGTTTAAAAAAATCAAACAAAGTAGCGTTTGAGGTAAAGTTGCAATGACTTCAGAGAAGGTTAGTCTGGTTATTGTGTCGTATGTAACTGCTTTCTATTTTTGATTTCTTTCTGAGAGGCAATAGTTCTCTTGGTCTTTACTAAGTGAATTACTGGGTGATTTCCATTCCTTGCTTGTGTTTTTTGGCAGACAATATAATGCTAACAAACAGTTTTACTAACTTCACCTTTCAACCAGAAACAACTGTGTTTTCTTATTAAGAGGTTGGTGTATGGCTTTCATTCATTTATTCCTTAATCCTCAGGTGACCTAGTTGCTTCCTGAAGTAAAATGAATTTAAATACTCTTAACATAGACACTGGTATTTTAAACAAAGCAGTCTAGTATTTGTGTCTTGCGTTCTTGAAAACTCTGATTTCTTGGGTCTCTATGTGCTGGTCACTAGCATCGAGTGACAGTGAGTATTTCAAGAAACAACTACTTATTTTTATTTTATTTTTGAACTTACAAAAATTCCCCATTGTAGGCAAAGTAAATCCTTCTCACAAGAGGGCTTCGCCTTCCATCATTATTCCTCATTTATCCTTAAGCCACAGTTTGCAGATCGTAGTTGTTCTGCAGGTGAAGTCAAACAGCATCACAGAACTGTGCATGTTGTATAATGGGACTCAAAAGGAGGCTTCATACTAAAGTTTCTTTTGTTTTCTGAAAACTTTGGCGTTTAACAACAATCATTTCAATATTCTCTACTTTTCTTTCAGGAAGTGAGCTTGATTAGAGGGCTGCTAAATTAATGGCAGCAGGGTGCATTTTGCATATGAAACCTGACCACTTGAGAGAAGTGATGTTTTAAATGGAATGGTTGCTTCCCCTCCTCCCCCCTCCAGCTAGCCAACTCAATTTCTCCCCAAGTATTCTTGGTGAAGAATTAGTGCTTCTAAACTCCTAGGAGACAGATTTGAGAAAGCATTAAAATTATTCCTTTTGGTATTTCAAGAGCCCCCCCGCTCTCCTGAAAAAAAAAAAAATACAGCAAGATATTTAGCTGTAAAAATAAAAATAGGCTGCCTTTGTATGTGGGCTGGGCTTTTCGGTTGTTGCTGAGTGTTTTTATGGAATAGGTTGATTTGCCTTATCTTTATTTTATAAAAAGGAAGAAATAAACGCTGTTTTCATGAACCAATGACTGGCATAATTTTATAGTCGTCTTGTGTGGAACAAGTTGTTGTTAGGATGGGGAAGCATGGGTGACCCAAATTATATGTGAAAGCTGCGAGCACTCAAAGAGTTTGAGATGCCGAGTCAGTTCTAGTAGAACTCTCAAAAAAATGCAATTCCAATTTAGTATATGTGTAACAAGCAGGTTTAGGGACTGTATTATGCTACACAAATACAGGGAAAGATACCATTCTATAATTCTTGAAATGAATGGCGATTCTTTCCTAAACGTCAGCCGTGTCCCACATTCTCTGCCACTTTTAGTCTTGAATGTGTGTCAATTTAAAAAAAAAGCAAGAATAGAATAAATCCTTTTATTAGTGTAACAGACCTTGATTGATAGTTGGTGTTATGGCTAGAAATTGGCTTTAAGCACAATATTTTGGAACAGTTTGAGCAATCCTATAGGCTTTTACTCAATGTGCATCTTAAAATCTTGGTTTTGCTCTCTCTCACAGGCTTTCAACCATGCAGACAGATATATTTGGACAAGATATCTTTTTTGATCTGTTTGAAATAACATTCTCTTTACTGTTAAATAATTATTCCTCTTTTTTTCCCCTCTGAATCTTCTGTTTGGTATTTGTGTTGCTGCTAATTTGCGTATTCCTAAAATGCTTCATAGCAGTCAGAAAACCGCATTGAAACAGAAAATGAAAAATGATGCGGACAAAGTGTAGAAATAGCTGTAAATATATTTTAAGTTGTACCAAAAGACTGTGCTTAATTCCTTGAATGGAGTAAAGATTTTTCCAAACGGAGGGCATCTTAAAGACTTGTGCTTGGAAAATGTAGCCAAGGGAGTCGAAGTAACTCTAAAGATCATAAAATACAGCTGAGAGAGCAATAAGGTAGAGATAAACATTCATAGCATTTGAACATGATATTAGTTTTTAAAGGTTAAAATTTTAAATCAAATTCAGAGGATATCTGTTTTAATTAAAAATGAGGTAATATGAGAATAATGAACCTTGAAATGTTAAACCAAGGACAGCTAGGAACAAAAAGATCCTCTTGCCCCCCTGCCCCCAAAACATCATTACCTTACTTTGTGCTGTAAGTTTAATAATTGTTTTCTGTTTTTGCTAGCAGAAGGTAAACCAAACTCAAGCAAAACATTAGCAAAAGGTTTTGACCTAGATTTTGGCATATGTGACTCTAAAACAGAGTATAGTGGACAAGACTTTGGTCTTCTAATATATGTAGCATTAAAAAATAGGCATATGCTCGAACCTACGTTTCAGTACTGGGTGGGCGACACGAGAGCTCTGTTAAGTGACAGAAAATTAAGGAGGCAGGAAGATGAATACTGAAAGCCATGAAGCAGGCTGTAGAAACTCTAAGAACCCAGAAGGACATTGGAGACCAGAGTCTTGCAGTGCCTTCACATCTGAACCTTTATACACAATGTTAATTCTTGTTACACTGAAATGAGTTCTTGAGTCAATGGTAGGTAAACTGAGCAGTTTGAAATCCCAAATAAATGAAGGTATCTGTCAAAATCTGCTAAGCAGTGTTTGCCTTTATAAATTGAGCAGAAATCAAAGCCAGTGAAACCAAAATGAAAAGCTAGCAAATTTGAAACCAGTTAATTTTAGATTTAACATTCTAAGTAGTAAGATACTTAGAGGTTATTCACCATTACCACTGTGAAATAAGATGATACGTTATTGAATTGTTGTGTTTGGAAAAAATCACTTTAGAAATAATACACTCAACTGCTAGGCTCAGGCAGCCTAAACCAAATGTTTTTAGAATTGAATTGTCAAGTAGCTGTCAAGTTCTTAGGGAAAAGCATAGAATTAAAAAGACTAGAAGAATCATAGAGGGAAGCAAATAAAAACACTACATCCAAATCATTCATAAGTTTATATGAGACAAATACTGAAGGGATTGCTTTGGAAATATGTTCCTTGTCTTTTAATTGCCACGTCAGAGAAGATCTAGTTAACAGCTAAGTTTTGTTTCCCATATTAAAATCCATGTTTGGGTCCTGTAAATGCTTCCATCTCTTTATATTATCTTTTAGTAAACTTCCGAGAGAAATTATAAACTGAAAGAGTTGGTTTCAAAGGCATATTATGGATGAAAGGTTGCAGTAAATGTTGAATCTGATCATATGGTTATACTGTCTTTTGAACATTTCTGGAAGCAAATCTTATTTTGCTGCTTTAATATGTTTGAAGTCCAAATTAATCTTACACCTAGATTAGCATTACTGGGATGTGATAATGGATTAAGTACTGATCTTTCTTGCCCCCCTGTTTCATCAGCTGCTTTCTTCTGCAGGAGTGGTAATTGCTTTGGAATGGAAATCTTCAAATAGTATTTCAGTTGATAAAGATTTGTGCAATATCCATGCAGATACTCTTTTGCATTAAAAAGGATTTTCCTACTATTTATTTTGACACATGTTAAATAGTGTAAGAGATATCAGAATGTGAATCATAATTCCTTAAAGAACTCGTGTAATAGCTATATGAGTAGTCTTGTGGAAATATAAAATCATAACATGGAGATCAGCTCATGAAAATTTTAAACTAAAAATACAAGTATCAAGTAAGAAATAGAACATTTATTGTACAATACACCTAATGCCACAGGATTGACTATATACAAAGTAGAGCTATCATAAGGGGACAATATACGGTATTAGCTCAACAAGAAAAAGACAAACATTAGTACTAACATTAGAAGAAAAGTGCTAACATTACCGATGTGAATAAGGTCTCCTATTTTTGGTCCAGATAAAAATTCATCTATACTATTTTGGTCGGGATGATTAAAGACATAGCTGCAAATTTGATGGAATTCCAACCTCAGAACAAATAGAAACAGAAGTCAACTTTCAACATTAGATGAATTCACCAGAGCAGGCAAGCGTTAAGAAAGTTAATGAAGATAATGTAAGTAAGGCTTGTAATGGACTTGTAGTTGTGCATGTGGCTAACTACTGCATTTGACCTGAGATGTGGCAGCTTTGTGTCCTGTCCTTACCTGATCACTTGCAATACTTTGACCATGGCCTGGTTTGCAGGCAGTTTGAGAATTAACCAAGAAATAAGACCATTTATGGTGTTCCTCAAGCACAATCTCAAAACAATGGGAGAAACTTAATTGCAATTTGTAAGGGCAGCCAATAAGTCACTGGGATTGTGGTAGTAACTCCTGGTTGCAGGAAAGAGATTAGAACTCCACTGACAGCAAAATATTGAATAAGAACACTTTCTAAACACAATAGAGATAAACATTGCAGAGGACAAAAGTGGGAAAACCTGCCAACCAGTGACATAATTTTACAAGAAATTGATTTTTGGACACGGGAGGTTACCTTCTGATGCACAAGACATGCACAAGCTAATACTAAAAGAATAGCCAGATAGTCTCCCTTTGTTCCCTGGTGGTGGACAAAGCAAAGCATACAGAATTTTAATTTTTAAAAGCAATACAAGATGCTGATGCATTAACAACACTGCCAGCAATCAGTGTTAGAAGATCTGAAATAATCCTTTCTCAGTTTATAAAGCTTGCATCTTCATCTCCAGAAGCTGATCAGGAGGGACCTGTCACTCTCCTTTTATTGCAGTATTAATGGTGGAGATTAATCAACCGGTGTATTTCCAAAGTCCATATCGTAAGTATGTGTAATACGAAATTCAATGACCAAGTCAAAATTAAAGTAAATATTTTCATTGATTAACATAAAGATGCTAATTCTTTTTCAGTGGTGAAAGCCATATTGTTTAGATATGCAAAAACCTGAAATAACAGCTCATGACAGTTACTGGTAGAATGGGAGTCAAATGAGAAAACCTTTGGATTCTTGGTAGCTCTTTCTTCTCCTGGAAAAAAATCCTGATCCACAGTGTCTTCCTGAGCAGCTTGATCGCTACTCCTGGAGTGCATCCTCTTGTGACAAGACATGATGATTTAGCTCCATCCATTCCAAATGACACATTTGTGGCTTAAGAAGTATTTCAGCGGAGACCTTGGTGTATCAGCAGCAGACAGATCCTTCTGTAGTCTTCACTTGCTGAAAACTGGGGCTGATAGTCTTGCAGCTAATATCTCATAAAGTAACTTGTAGCGCAGTATACTAACAGAGTGGAGTAAAAAGCCAAAAAGGCTGTACGTAACTAGAGAGGATTCACTGAAGATGAGCCACTAAACAAACAAAAAAGTGCCCCCACAGAAAATGGCAATGGCAGCCGTAAAATCAGATAATAAAGTGATCCTACCAAGAAGGCAAAAAAGCAAAAAACAATTAATCCCCCCCAGAGAATCAAACTAAACAGAAAACAAAAAACAAACAGGCTTAGTGCAGAGAAACACAGGCATATAGCAGCAGCCATGTTGTCACTAAAAAAATCCTGTCCTTAAGAAGATTAGGAAAATTCCTCGTGCTAAGCTTTCACAGTTTGCCTGCTATATATATTCTAGGTAATTTTTGAATGCCTCCATTAATTGCACATCTAGAAAATGCATTCCAGAAACCTGTGGCTTTTAAGCCTTTTGTTTTCCAAAGAAAGAAGTCAGTTGTAAAAGAAGGTGTTATAAATAATACTGCAATCTATGCTGCATCAGTGCATTGGAACAAAATTTGCTCTTCTGGTTTCTTTGAAGTTTGCATATGTACAAACAAAAATGTGTGAGCTTTCCATTTATCCCAAGAAAATAGAATTTCTTTGTATGCGTGTATATTCATAGAAGTTTTGTGTGTGTATACACGTATGTATGGAATAATGTATATACACTGTCCAATTGTATCTCTTTAGGACCACAGAGAATGTAGGTACTTCATAATCTATATTGCTACTGTTTCAGGAGCGTGGTCCTCAGAAAATTAGAAACTTTCTAATTTCCATTTCCAGCACATTTACATGCACCCATTTGTATGCATTATTTCTTGTGCCAACATTGTCCTTTGTTCTGAGTAGCTTTCCTTCTACGGGAATTCTCACTTGATTTTACTCAATGAATCCAAGACACTGTCCTCGCTGCAGCCAAAGACTACTTTTACTGGAATGATGGCTGCCAGCGTTTTGAATATTTGTTTCTTTTAGATGAACTGGAGATGCTCCTGTGGTGAACTATGGAAGGGACTGCTCAAGGCCGGTGCTGTCACACTGCAGACCTTCGAAGCTACCTCTCTTCTTTTGGCCAGAAGGACAAGTTATTTCTTCTCTTCTGAAAACTTGTTCCTTAAAGTTGGTGCTTGGACTTTTTTTCTAGTTTCAGTCTTAAGTACATATTACATAGGAAAATTAATTTTAAGAAGAGTAGCTAGCTGTCTTGGCTAGGAGCCTGGGATTTGTCTTTGTGAACGGCATGACCAGAACCAGACATGGCATCATAGCTGCTGATGTGTTTCTGATTGAGCTAATGGCATTATAATAATTTCCATATTATGGTCCATCCTGTTCTTGACGCTGCTTAACAGCTTGCTTGCTTTTTTTCCAAACTCCAGCTGTACATTGTCTTCAGTGAACTGTTCACAGTTTCTCCCCTGTCCTTTTCAAAATTAATGCTAGTTTGGCCTTACGTGGGCGTATGAGTAGTTAGTTGTGTATATATCGATTCTGGCATTGTGTTGCCCACTCACCTAATAAATTCCTCACACTGCTAGGGATTTACAGAAAATCTGCACATTTGGTCTTAAGCAATATGTACTGATGTACTGTATGCTGGGATTAATGGAAAACCTTGAGGTCTCCTATCTAACGTTTTGCTGCAATAAAATAATTTACTTCTGATCTGGATTTGTTGTTTTTTACTACTGTATGTAAGATGTTTCACACGCTTGAAACATTACCCAGCTTTCTGTCTGAGCACATGGGATACTGAGAATGCTTAGTTTATTCAGAGATGCAGGAGTGCAAGTAACAGAATTTTCTAATTTGTACAGTGTACAGGGGACAACAAAAAGGCTGGCTGTCAGCAGTGAAGAGAGAGAATGCCTCAAGTCAGCATTTAAAAAAAAAACAAAAAACCAAACACAAACCCAACAAAACAACAAACCAAACATGCTTTTGAATCTATCTCACCTATTTCTAATTTGCTTAATAAAAGTAGAATAGGGTGGGAAGAGAGTAATCTAAATCACTTACTTAAAGGAGAAGCTTAAGTAATATTAGCTTCCAATCCTGAACACATTTTAAACACAAGATACAAGTAAAAATCTAGCATCTAAGTGAAGGGTTCTCCAGTTATTGCAGAGAATGCAAAATATATGATTATGTAGTCAGGGAGCAGGCCTTTAACGTGTGCATGTGGTTCAAGATGCTCCCAGCACTTAGAGAATGGGTTTGCTCTTTTAAGCTGAAAGTAGCTGAACTGGACCAACTTAGTAGAGAAGTTCATAGATGAGAGCTACAGAGACGTAACAGGGTACTTCCGTCTTAACTGTGGCAGCCTCTGTGCTGCTGCTGAGGATGTGCATTTCAGAGAAAGAGGCAACCTGCTGGGAAGCATGGACCCAATCTTTTGGACAAGACCCACCT
>JANHGO010003233.1:0-27699 GCA_024606505.1 Aquila spilogaster | reverse complement strand
GCCCCCTCCCCCCTCCCCGGCGGCGGCGGTTGCCGAGCAGCGCCGGAGTCGCGGCGGCGGCGCCAGGCCCGGGGAAAGGGATGGGGAGCGCGGGCTGGAGCAGCCCGCTCCGCGCTCGGCATCCGTTTCCCCGCCGCCGCGGCTCGCACGCAGCCCCCGCATCCTCTTACCCGAGCGCTGGCACCGCCGGCGGGATCCGCGCTGCCGTGGCCGAGGCTGCAGGGCGCGGGGAGACGCCGGGGCGAGGGGAACGGACGCCCGGGTGCGGGGACGGAAGCGGGAACCCGCCGTCGCGTAGCGGAGCCGCCGGCGGACTGAGAGACGGCGCGCGAGACGCTGACAGGGCGCGCGCGCCGAGGGCGGGGAGCGCTCGCGCGAGCAGCTGACAACGAGGAGCGCGCGGGGCGTGCGCCGGGCAGCGCGCGCGGCGGGAGCGACCGACGGCGCTCGCGCGCACGCCCCCGCGCTCCCTACTCGGAAGAGCTCCGCTGCGGGCGCGCGCCTGCCGGCGGGAGGCAACCTATGAGAGCGCGAGGCGGCCTCCCGATGCCGCCCGAGCGCTCTCGTCGCGCATGCGCCCCGCGGGGGCATCCCTCCCCGAGCCGCCCGCTCCCGCCCCGCCGCATCCTCGCGCCTCCGGGTAGAGCCGCGGCCCGCTCCTCTCCCGTCAGGGAGGCCGCCGAGGCCGGCTGCCCCGCGCCTGCGACGGGCACGTCCCAGCCCGCAGGGACTCTCCATCTTCGCCCGATGAAGGGCGATGGCAGCGGCGTCTGGAGGATGGCGAGAAGAGTTAGGAAATTCCGTGCCCCAGCAACCTTCCCACGGGTCTGGAAAGGCAGAGATAACAAATACACGTTTTCCTTTGGGTTTTTATTCCTGCCGGCTCTAGAAATCAATTTAGAAATTGAAACAGTGAGCAGATTGCCGATGGCTCTCAAGTATCGAGCTGCTGCTGCTAGCCACTATTAATGGATGGATATAATTACTATCAATTAGATTGCCTGCAGGCCCGGCCAACGACTTGGAGTCCAGAACCCACTGGGACAAGTAAATGGCGCTAGAAGAATTAAAGAGTTGTTGCTTCTAAACAGCTTAGAGAGGTTTCCCACTTGTGAGGCAGATCCATCAGAGAAGTAGCGCTAAGATGTATAAGGAAAAACTAAGCAAAAATAAACCGTCATTAACAACCTCAATCCTGCTATCCTAGTAACCCTTCGTAGGTGGGAAGCAAAAAGTGCAACGGATCGAAAGCATGCTGACAATCTGAATATCCAGAGGAAGGCCAAACGTGCGTGCAAAGGGAAGGAAGTTGCATCGTGATGATCCAGAAACTAACACACAGCTTCCCAAAGGATGCGCTTAACTGCAGGCTGCCTTTGCTTGGAGCGTCTCACCGAAAGCAAGGATCTGAAAGAAAATTGGTCAGGGAGACATCTGGAAACTGGAGTTTCATCTGATAGGTCTTCCCTGTCCGCCGGCAAAATAAATAGAGATTTATAGACAGCAGTAAGTCCAGCCAGTAACTCACAAATGACACGGGCACGTTCTTCACAAACAATTCTGAGACAGAATGTCCACAAACTGGCAGAAAATCGGGCTGAAATATATGGGCTGTTTCATTACTATGCTTGTGGTGGTTTCATCTGCACTTACTACGGTGTGAAATTAAATGCATTTCAAATCATTTCTTAATGTAATAATGATACTACTGCTGGTTTATCAGCTTCCAATTCCACAGTATTATGTGCTATAGGCATATTATCTTAAGCAATTATTTTTATTTGTATTCTAGCTCTAAGCATGCTACAGCAGCTACAGTTATCAGCCTCATTTTATTTTGAGGTAGTGGAATCGGTGACCTGAGCAGTGCTAAGCCATGATGTAATGGAAGAAATAAAATGAGTGGAGAGTCTTACGGAGCGCTAACTTTTTACAAACGCTAAATGCAGCAGGTACATACATTTAGAAGAATGCTTCCCAAGCCAGACTGAAAGGCCAGTAGTTGAAATCTTTGAGCCACAAAATATAAATCACTATTAAGTGTAGAATCTCACCTGTGACTCCAACAAATCAGGTGACACAGGGTCAGAGCCTTAGTTTATGGATGCTTTGATACCCTCGATTGCCTTCAAATTCAACACAGAAAGTCTTCCTCTTTACTGAGTTAATTGAAGGTGATGGGCATATTTAAAAAAATTCAACTGTATTTTTTCACATTCTCTGAGTACCATGTAGCCCCCAGGGACAATGATTACCCATTCCCAAAGGCTCTTTTAAGTGCCTTGACTGATGTCAATCAGCGCCATAAAGACAAAAACTTGTCAGAGCTCCCTTTACTACACAATCTGTCCTTATTCATATCTACCCTTTGCACCGACCATAATTTTTTTATGTGAAATTTTAATGAGAATTGAATGACAATCTTTCCTTAAGAGAATTTCAGTAATGGTTGGATCTGTGATTTTTAAATCTGCAGCAAAAGCTTCAAGCACGTGAGCTAAGAAGACTTCTAGCAACACTGGAAGGCTTTTTATTTCTGCACAGACTTGATGGAGCCACGTGGCCGTTGTCCAATTCACCAAATAGCACTGGAATGTTTTTAGAGTTGAGAATTCCTAATTATATTCCTGGCCTGCACAAATCTGGTGATTTGGGTAGTGGTTGTACAGGTACAGTAACCATACACAAGGAGTACAGTGCATTTATCTCTGCAAAGATATCATTCCTATGGTTAATGAAGGTGTCAATACGTAAAAGTCAATAAGCATTGGCTGAGCCATTGCAAGGAGATAGACAAGGGACACCAACAGTGCAAATTTAATCTGTTGCCAAATTCAACAAGTCTGTAATAAAATCTGCTGTGCATGTGCAGGTCAGGATTTCTATACATCACAGAGCCTCTTCAAATCTAGGGAGACATTTATGATAAGGCTGTTCTCGTAATGGAAACAAATAAAAATAAAATCAGGTGCTTTAGTCCTGACTGCACAAGCTTAAGCCAAGAATATGAATTTGAGATCAAAGACTGAAGTGAAATTCAGGGAAAAGTGAAATCAAGAGTAACTAACAACATATGTTTCTGAAGCTTGAAAGCACTTAAGTTTTTATCACTTATGTTTCCTGCACATTCCCAGAAATGTTTCAGTCTTTTTAACTCATGCCTAATTCACACTGAATTGCAAAGATAAAGGACACTGCAACACACACAGATGAGGATTCTCTAACTAACATCAAGACTGTGTCTATCTTCACTGCAGCATCTGGGAAGCTACATGCCATCCAATGGATGCAGGAGACCTGTCTGCAGCTACCTCCTCTGCCATATATAGCTTATAAACCACAAGCTGATGCAGCATCCAAGCCCCTCTATGTAACCAGCTCTGTCAGCATCTCAGAAGTCAATTCCCTGATCACTGTCTAACAGATGATGACTGCCTTAATATTCCTCCATTTTCCTTGTGCCAACACATTCCCTCACCCCCTAAAAAAGCCCAATAGGGAAACTAAACAGAGAAAATTGTAATTAAGAATTAAATTACTAGTTCAGGAAAAGCTCAAGTTGCTGAGAAGGGAAATTCACACTACAACCTGTGGCACTTTCTCATGCTTATGATTAGGAAACAATCGTGTTAAACTATTCTGCAGTTTTAAGATAGAGGCCTCTAGGTTTTGTTGCCCAGTGTACATTTCCTAGTGCTTAACCTCACAGTCTTAATACATTGCCTTTAACTGATACAAACCCAAAATCTGCTGGCATCAAGGCAGCAAGAGGGTGGTAGCACTTTTACTCAGAGGATACAGCCTTTCTACTTGTGTGAACTGTGTAATGTTATAGGAAGACTCCTAAAACATTTTTAGTACGACTTACATACATGTCAGTGAAAGAAAGTCACCAAAATCGGTATACTTCATTTTCCAGGAAATGCCATCAGGCATCAGGTACAGCCAGTCACTGTAAATGCAGTATGAGGTAATGGTTCCTGCTCTGTGGGGAAAAAAAAAAATGTTTTTTTTTTAATTACTGAAAAGTACTGCTGTTGCAAGATATAAGTACCTCTGCATAACATAAGGAAGCACTTGCAGCTCTAGATCAGCCCAAGACACTTTTCTGTCCCATTTAGCAAAACACTTTCAGTTTCCAGCTTAAAGCAGGTGAAACCATAACAAATATTGCACAAGGAATGTTTATCTGTATTCAAAGCATTTGAATAAAGTGTTTATATAAATCAGCGTAAACTTGTTCTTTCTTGACACTTGCAATGCTTCACATTGAATTCCAATGAGTTTTGATGTGGTATACAACTTTTTTTCTGACTACACACTGGCTTTACAGCAAGCAGCACTTAAAGGTGAAAAGGAGTGAAGTACAAACACTATTAAAATGAGCTGGGCAGGTCGTGTCATCACAAAATCACACGGTGGATGCTCAATGAAGGTTAGAGGTGCCTGTGGTTATGTGGAAAATACTGCTGGACAGATTCACCAGCACAGCAGCAGTCTGTGTCACAGCAGAACAGCGAAGGTCAGTTCACAATATTGATCCACAAATAATACAGCTATGTGAACATTATCATTTGTCCCCGCAGACAAGCAATTAAACTACAAAATATTCAGAAGTGTTTTGGGTCATCCAAAATTATGCACAGTAAGAGCTGCTTCAGGATGAAAGCTCAGCCATGCAACCTGCACTCCAGGCTGGGCTGGCAGCAGTGTGCACAGTGCCACTTGCAGACTGCCCAACACTTCCCTCTTTAAGATCCCATGTCAGTTGCTTATAGCAGAAATACTTGTTTCATAAACTGTCAACCATTTGGACTGGCATTTTCAAAGCCTTGATCCTTCTTTAAAAAAAAAAAAAAATCCTTTAATTACCTTAAGTTTCAGAGTCAGAATTCCAAATCTGTCAGTGAAAAGAATATGACTTTAACTTTTTCCTGTAAGAATCTACACATATTTTGCCAAGCTGTTTGTAGATGGAGCCCAAGAAGTATATAATTTTAAAAATCAGATTTTTCACTGTAAATACTTATCTGATACTCAGAAGAATCATATAAACAAATTGCTTAATGTGGTATAACCCTGGTAGGCCATTAAGCACCACACAGCCGCTTGCTCATTGACCTCCAGTGAGATGGGGGAAGAAAATTAGAAGAGCAAAAGCTGGAAAATCCTAGGTTAAGATAAAGATTAGAGCACATATATATATGAAAGGAAAGAAACAAAAGAAAAACATAACCAAGAAAAACAAGTGATGCAAAGCATCTGTTCACTAACCTATCAGTGCACAGCCAGCCCTCAAGCAATGGCAGCTCTGGCAAACTTCCCCCCCATGCTTTTATTGATGAGCACAGGCTCTCTGGGATGGACTAGCCCTGGGGCCAGCTTTCCCCTCTGCATCCCCTCCCAGCAGCTGCCTGCTCACCCAGCCTCCCTGCTGGCAGGCCAGAGTGAGAAGCAGAGACCTTGATGCTGTGCAAGTACTGCTCAGGAACAACTAAAACATCGTTTGTTATCAACACTGCTTCCATCACAAATCTAAAGCACAACACCATACTGGCTGCTACAAAGGAAACTAATTCTCAAGGATTTCTTGTTCAGCTTTATGATATAGTAACTGAATGATATTCAAAAGAGTTCTACTGTCTGCATTATTTGCAAAGTACATTAAAGCTGTGTTAACTCTCTCTTCCAGTCATTATTTTCCTCTATGAAACTGTGGAGATACACTTGTTTAGCAGCAGCACAACACGAAGATTTTGTAGCTTTACTTGGCTCCTACTTCTGCCTCAGAGGGAAGGGGAAAATGAAATTTATTTTTGAACGGTTATGTATACAACAGAGTTTCTTCTGGGTAGTTTGCTTTTTGTATAGAGCTACAAGAAATAGGACTGTCTGTATTTTTGTTCCTGAGGTACCAAAGGCCACCCTTTTCCTTTAAGAAGAGCTTGGCCCTTGGGTTTGCTATTCTAGCTAACTTCCAGTAATTTATTCTGGACTTGGCTCTGCATTGGACTGGACATTGTAATTTCTACTTGGTAATTTGCTTCCTTGCTCAGACAAAGTTCAGTAAGTTTGTGGAAACAAATCCACCATCTCTTATAGGAATTTCAATACCGGAGCTTTAACAATAGCATCATCAGATAATTTCTAGTTATTCATGTCTGCTGGAGAGCCAGGAGTTATCAGAGACCTCCATCAGTGTGCACAGGGGTGTGGTGGCTCCGTTAGCTTCTTTCCAAACAATGGATTTCCTGTGAAGGTAAACTTACACTCCAGAACAGCCTGATCTATTTTATAACCTGAAACAGAGAGGTGGAACGCTTTATCTGTGGCTTACAAGCAAAATGCTATCACCTACTCAAATAATGACCCCAGCTGTCCTCCCTCTCAGCACTGTCTTTGCAAATGGTTTATGCACACACTTGCAAAGGAGGAGCAGCTGATGAAAGACCTACCACAGAAAGAAGGTCCGTAGGACTGGCCCAGCAGCTCATGTGAAACTCTGCTGAGTTCTGGACATAAATACATTTGCAAACCAAAACCAGTAAGAACGAACACTCTTAATTGAATTACACTTTAATTAAGGTTGATTATTTTGTTTTGCTTTTGACAAAGGCCTTTGCATTTATTATTACATCAGTGGCTAAAACTGAAATAGTTTTTAAATTTCCCATGGGTAGCTCATTGTTATTTCATCTACCAGTATCTGGCACAAAGGGAAAAACTGTGAGAAAAGCAAGTCAAATCAATTTATCAGTACCGCTAACTTATCAGCCCATTCTCAAATCACATGCCTCACAGTGCAACTTGAATGACCAGTTTTTCCTTCCATTATCAAGTACATTAAGGGAAAGGGATGTCCCTGCCAGCAAGTGTCAGATACACCAGATACTGTATCCTATCTGGACATTAAAGTTATATGCAGGGCCTCTAGCTGGCTTTCAGTTCAGTTTCTAGCAACATCAGCACAAAGCAACGACCGTGGCTAACAAACAAGTATAAAGTACAACTTTTTATCTCCTGAAGTAAAACAATCTTCCCACAATCATAAATTATCTACCAGCAAAGAAGTGCAGCCTTGACTCCTAGCAGTAGAAACTAGAAGAGGCACCTCTCCTGCAGCCGACCTCCTCTGCTGCAGACCTGGTCATGGACAGCACCAGCTCTGTCCCTCCCACTCTCAGATGGGAAGGGGCATTCCCAGCACCAACAGAATTCCAGGTAACTGAGCTAAAACATCCACTTGCAACTCTGGAAATGGGTCTTGCTACAGTGACAGATGTGTCCAGGACCTTGTTCTTAGTTAATAAATTCCATTATCCCTGGAAAAAAATCCAGCTGGTTCAAAGCACACCAAGGTCTATGCAGAGAAGGAAAGACAGTTGTGAGCGTGCTGCTCTGCCATCTGCAGTGGCTCTAAGCCAGATGTCAAGACTGTTCAAGGCTATGCTTCTCACCTGCAGCACTCCCACTGGTAGACGCTCCAGTGACATGGAGAAGCTCCCACTACAACCACGGAACTACACATGGAACTACAAACAACATTTGCTGGCAATGGTGAGAACTTGCTTCCACTCAAGAGGGGTTGCTACACTTCCACCAGCTTTCAGAACTGGTTGCTTCTTCAATTTCTCTGCATTCTTTTAATAATCAATTACTTCTAACTTAAAAAAAAAATTAAAATACGATTCACTACTGTTAGAAAAGCCAAATTATTCAGACTGTCCTATAATTTGGAAAAACTTTATGTTGCATAGTTTGAGGGACTGAAACTCACTAATTTTTCACATTAATCCAAGTGATGATTTCAGAGCATCTCTGACAATCCACTGGATTTCTTTTTCAATTTTGGCTATCTATAGCTACTGCTTTTGAAAAGTCTGATAGTTGTTCTTAGATCAAGTATTTAACTTGTTTGTATTTTATTGCTTACCTGGTCTTTCTCTTCTGCCAGGCTTGCTGCAAAACCCTTTAGCAATACCAAAAGCAGAAGGACACTGGCCAGTTTAGAACCTGGTTACCATCAAAGTCACCTAATCTAAAACAGTGGCACAACATTTTTGTTATTTCTGTTTATGCAGGGAATCTAGGGAAAATCAGTTTACTAATGTGTGAGATAAGCCACAACAGCTCGCAGTTCATAAGTGAGGATTTCAATCTTTTAAGGACTCAAAATGGGTGAGCCTCTTCTAATGCTCTTCTTCTCTTCCCTTGCAGGTGGTAGATAGACCAAAGAGTGAAACAGATAAAATCTGTCTAGTCTGACATTGGCAAACATGAACAAAAATGTATTACCGAACCCCACCTAACTGAATTTACTTTTTTACACTGTGGCCACAGAACAGTTGGTAGGTGGCAACATATTTGAGACTACCCTCTATCATGACTACTACAGCAAAACACTTACAGGCATTCCAAACAGTATATGTTTACACCACATTCAAGTGAGATCTGCTATCTGTTTGAACTAAGTTGCCTCCAGGGAAGGGTGGAATGCAGCTCAGCTCCTCTATCACTGGAGACATCAAGGATGAAAAGTTTATACAATCTTTTACAAACATATTTTAAAGCAAATTATTATTTCCTTTTGATGTTTCTATTTCCTGTTGATCCTGCTGCCAAATTCATATGTGACAATGAAAACAAGAGTGCCATGTGAGGGAACTGGTGAGAACTGATGAGCGCTTATGTAGCTTAACCACTGAGAAGTCAAAAGGGTGTTAATAGCAAATCAGAGCAACTGCATTTATATAGCAGGTTTTAATCATTCATTTATTTCTCTACAGTCACTCCACAAAGGATAGGCACCATTCGGAAGACTTCAAACCTGTAACAATAACTAGGAGCTTAATTTTTTATACCTGCATAACACAAAACTATGCACAGATAAAATAATGCAATTTCATCATTAAATAATAAGTTGTACTGTTATGAAGTACATATGCATGCATTTATGCATACCACAAATGTATCAACAACACAGTCAAAAACAAAACAAAGATTTGGAGGCATAAGGAACTGGAGGAATAGCCTCAGAAGCTAAGCGACAGCATCTCTTGGAAAGAGAGGAGTGTACCACTGGTACCAATGGAAGACCCTCTGTGTCCAGGAAGAGCAAACCAGCCACTGCTCCCATCTGAACAAAGGATGCTAGCCATGTCCCCCCTGCCCACGGCTTTCCTGAGTCCTGCGTGGCAGCCAGTGGTGCCTCCCACACTCACCATCAACACAACGACCACAACAGACAGGAAACCTTTGACCATTTCATCTGTTGAAAGGGGAGAGGAAGTTGTCACAAACGGACAATGGTTACGCAGCTCTAAGTATTCTCAATTAGAACATGAACATATAAAAGAACATTTCAAAACTCTATTACAGCTGCCCATGTTTCAAAATGCCAGCTCACAGGAACGCAGCAGCTGAAGGATCACTACTGGATACTGAAGAGAAATCTTCACGCTATTTTTTTACTCAAAACTTAGTCTCCTTTCTACCAAAAAAAAAAAATAAAGGATAAATACATGAAGTGGCTTTTCCTAGGTTTGTGGGATAGTGAAACACACTGTCTTTTGGCAGGACCAGCTGCCCGACTCAGCAGGTGAGCCTATCAGCCCCCCCAGCACTGCAGAGCTGTTCAGGATTTCCTCTCTGACCCTTTTTTCCAGTTCGCTCTTCTCCTTCTTATCATGTCCAGATTTTCAATTCATTTTTTTGACTACTGTGGAAATTTTGTACAAAGTAAATGTTAAAATTCAGCTTTATTACTCTGAAGAGCAAGTGAACAAGGCTACACTACAGAAGCGTAGCTCTGCAAGACAACCTGCATCTCCTGTAGGCAGCTGCACAGAAAGTGACACATCTGAAACATACTAACCTGGCAGGGCAAGCTCTGCGTTAAAATGTCTCATAAATACAGATTAATACAGCTACAGCAGAGGAACTGGTATCAAGATGACTTGTTTCTCCTATCCGCACTGCTGAAAGTGAAAACTTTGATGAGCTTTATTAGTCTCTTCATCACTCCTTTTCCCACTCTCATCTGCAGAATGGTGAGATGACAACTGTCTCACGGGAAGTGAGCCAACATTTGAAAAAAGCTCAGAGATCAAAGAACAGCAATGGGATGTAATAAGTACTGACGCTACGTGGTCTTTATAAATAATGCTGGATACTGGATATTTGTCAGAAATTACTGCAAACTTTTATTTCTCTGTTGGCATGAAAACTTGTTCTTTTGATTGGTATCTTGGGAGGGTTTTAATTGTATTGAAGCTTTTTGTTTGAGAAGTTCAAACCTTCAGTGAACACAAGTGAGCTGCTTTTTTATCTGAAAATTTCATTGCCCTTTCCCAATATGCCCTATTCCTGGGGACTTACCCTGGCTATTAACAGATGCATCGGTTCAAATTCGTTTCAGTAGATTTTATACTGTCCAGCAACACCAACTCCCTTCAATTCTTACTGAGATCTACACTACCGAGGCTGTAACTTAAGGTTTTATTGAATGGGTGGCATGTTTATTCCGCTGTAAAATGCAGATGTTTCTTATTTAATAAACCCCATACAGTGCTCAGTAAATGACACTTGTAGATTACCTTGGAAAATGCTACGAGATCCTGCAGGGCGTACAGTTAAAGTATTACCTGTTACACAAATGGCATTGAGTAACAGACCTCTGGTACTACTGAGTCGGTTTAGAAGCCAAAATAAAACACAAAGCTTCCCGAAACGCTACTGTGTGCCCATGGAGGGAAAATGTCTGGCTACAGGTCTTCTTAAGGAAATCAGTCAAAGCATGGACACAGAACAACGTGAGTGCAGCCCCAGTGCTCATAGGGGTGTGCGCAGCACTGAGCTCCCTGCAGCACCCTTCCCCTGCCTCACCACGCTCTGCATGGCCTGCAGCACAGTGCAGTCACCCGGCGCTCCTCGCACTTGCTGAGAACAGTGCAGCAGGCCCTGCAGCTCCCTGTGAAGCTGAGGCTAACAGGTTATTGTACAGAAATGTGCTCGTTCTGCTTCTGCAACAAGAATATATTTTCATATTTCTCAGTGCACAGGATTAAACAGCAGGTACTTCAAGAAGAGCCTAAGGAGATTCTGCCACCAGCAGTTAACAAATAACCTGCCTCTGCAGCAAGCATCTCCCTTTCATCTTCTGCAATTATGGACATTTAATTACTGAAGTATGAGAGTCTATAGTCCTGATCAGCCCTTAATTTCATTGATTATACAAAATCCGGTTGAAACTGGATGTCTGAATTAACAGAAACTATAACATATCAGCTAGCTCTTAAGTCTGCCACCTTCTGCCCAGAGTTTACCAGGCCAAAAAGAAGCCAAATTTCTCTTTCAGAAAGGCACAACACTTGATTCCAGAGGTAACCACAAATCAGAACATTCCCTACTATTTTAGACATTACAGTTTGGCATATGACAGGTTTGAACAGAGAACTAAGCTATATGAGTTGCTTCCTCCTTAATGTTATCTTGTTCTGAATTTGCAAACAAACTCTATCGAGTGACTGCCATGTATGACTCATCAAACCACTGAAAAATAGCACAGGTGTAGATCAGAGTTAATATTTATATGCTGAAAGCACCCAATAAGACCGTGACCAGCTCTGCAAAGCAAAGCACCACCAACTCTGTGCTCCATTTATTGTTTAGCTAGCTGGTGCCTGGATCATTGCAGGGCTGGCTGCAACACTGTTACTTCCTGGATCTCTAGCTGGCAGCTGGCAGGCAAGATGGAACAAGCCTTGCCTGTGTGAAACGTTGCAGAGCACTGAAGCAGTTTGCTTGGTTTAGTTTTACCTTACTGTGGCTTCCTGGAGGAAGAATTTGCATGTTGGCTTTTAACTCTATTGGAAAAAAAGCAGGCTACACCTCCACCTTTTCCTGTTTCTTCCAGACTCTTTGTCTTAACCATTTTCAATTGACTTCACTTTGCTCATTTCACAGTCTTTGTTTCAGTTCCTATTCACTTTGAATGTTACTGAATGTTCCTCCTGAATGCATGCAATTTACAGGACTTTTAATTTGTAGAGGTTACGTGTCCAACTTAGTGACTGCTGTGACTACTTCTCACCAAATGCAATGGGAAACAAGGCCTAAATTCAAAAAGGAAAAAAAAAAAGACAGTCCTACTTTGTGTTAAAAACCTCTTTTTATCATTTAATTCAGCAGAAATATTATTTTGTATGTTTAAATTTGCACTGTTTTTAAAGTAGGCTAGAAAGGTGGTAAAAATCTCTAGACACCTATTAAATTTACATCACTGACAATATACAGAAATACAAATCCTGAATCACAGCCCCACTTGGTCTGAATGGATCCATCTTCTTGGAAATCAGCACACTTACAGGTTTATAACTTTTCAGAACCAGATACACAGGTATAGAGTAACCTATATAGGTATACAGGAAATAAACCTGTTTGTGTAATATAAGTTGTAGGATCGACTGTTCAAAAGGCAATTAAATAATTCATGTTATCAAAGGACAAAGAGCTCTAACTTAGCAGTAAGTTTGAAAGGTGACAGAAATTATCTCCATTTGGAGAACGATTTAAGTTATTTAGGACTCTCCAGTGTGGGGAGGAGAAGCAGCTGGCAGAAGTCTGGTTCAAAGCAAACCAGGAAGGTGTTCCTCGTGTGATAGATGGTGGTCTTGTGCAATTCCTTGCCACAGCAATGCTGAAGATGATAAAGCCTTTGTTGGCTCAAGGAGAAGTCTTCTAAGGGTTACTACATACCTCAAGACCACATCCAGCCTATGAACTGCCGGAGCTGCAAACGGTTGGAGTGCAGGAACATATTAAGAGGAAGTATCTTAGAAGCTTTCCTCTTTCTTCTTCAGGACCCATAAAAGTTCTTGTGTAAAAGAAAAGTACTTGCAGTTCACTTCTGAGTAAATAGAGCCTGAGCATGACCTCCTCCTCTCTGTGCCACGTTACACTTAAGCACCTACCCCTGCCCGGAATAGAACACCACATCACCAGAAAATAAAACCTGTTCTTCAATTTGTTGCTAAATCTCAGGACAGCCCTCACAGCCGCGGCATGGCAAAACTTGGAGATGCAAATTTTTCAATCAAATAAAATACCTTCAGTTGCCAGCCTGAAATACAGGCAAATAGAAGGAGTCTATAAACTTCACAGTCTGGATATCTGCTCACTTTCTATGTAACCCAAAGAGTTCGTCATGCTTCACATGGTATACGGAAAACATGACGCTTCAGTATTAAAAGGTATCATCTTTCAGAGTTGGTTCAATTATTTATGACTGAGTTACACAATTACACAAACACTGACATAACTTCCATGATGGTATGCTATAAAATCATCTTCGTGTGCTGCCAGGAGAAAAATGCGGGGAGGGAGAAATAATTATGCTAGTAATTTTTTGTGTTTGCTTTTTAACAAATGCACTTGGACTGATTCTTCAAATTGTCAAAGGAGATGAATGGGCGTGTCCACAAGAGGTAATCAGAGCACAAGGAAGCAGGAGGTAAATTCAAAGCATGCTTGCCAGCCTCCAAGAGCTATTTTGATCTACTTCCACATGGAGGAAAAACTGGTATCGCGGGATGTAATGCCTAACAACTTAATTTAACCTTACTTATAAGTAAATGCCAGGCTCCGTGAGAAAAGCCACAATCACTCCCTTCCCACTGGTAAAGACTTTATTCTCTAGAAATCATCTTTAATTGCTTAAAATCTTTCCATCTTGATGTGCAGAAAAGACTATTTGCTTATATGTGGCACTAGACAGAGTTAATTTTAAGATGCAAGTCCACATATAAGGAAGCAGCACTTTTCTTTTAAATATATATGCAATTATTGATTGTAAAGTTCAGGGGGCTGTGCTGGGTTTAGCAGGAAGGAGCACATCTCTTTAGAAGACAAAGAGCTTGTTTTGCACAGGTGGTTCTTGAAAACACTGCAGTCCATGAACAAACACAGTAGTTCCCTGGTTAGTAACTGGAGGAAGAAGAATAACGAGAACATCCAGCCACAGCACCATACTGGATTTGCATCAATAGGAAGATGTAGAAAGACCAGATCCACAAAGTCAGTCTTTGTAGGCAAACTTGCTTCAGCAACTCAGTAAGTTTCAGGAGAGCTGCATACTCAGGATCTGCCTTCTAACAGTTTTATGGGATTGACAGTTTCCCTTCAATTCAGTTACATCACTCTGGGTAAAAACATGTGCCACAAACTCCATTTTGTTTCTTGCAGGTATCAGCAAAAAACTACCTACTTTCAAAACACAGCTGGATCAACTCAAAATAGAAATTATATGAGATGTTGTGATAATACTGAAGTAATTTCAGTGGTCTACCTGGTCCCCATACATTCCTGTGTTCCTGAATAGTCCAGACACAAGGGAGAATAAGGCAAAATGTGAATTAAAATCTTTGTCCTTCTTCCAGTACCAGCCAACATAGATACCAATCTTGTTTGTAATCATACAAAAATTAAAGCCACTTCAGTCGTTGTACCTGCCAGTCAGTGTCCATTTGCAGGTTAGCTGTCAAATGCAATCGGTTTTACAAGACAGATTTTGTTAGAAGCCTGTATGCAAACCAGCTCCAAGGTATAGTTTGATATTGTTTTAGTGGGCTTGGGTAACCTCTGTTCTCACTCAGGCTGTCAAGTAAAACAGGAGTTGACAGAGATGCTAAAGCTATAAACCTGAATTTTTATATACTTCTAGCAATTTGGAGTTGTAAATTAGGTATAGACACTTATCTTATTATGGCCCCTTGTAGGACAGTAGACTGGAGAATTCTTGCTGTGAAACAAGTGTGAGACATGCAGAGACGAGGGCAAAATGGTACGGCTTAAATACTGCTACGTGTCATTGAATTCTCTACATTCATCAGCACCTTTCATCAACCTGGGTTACCTGCAGTATGCAGCGATAGTTACTAGCAGAGATTATGCTTCCCTTGGTCTCTTAATACATATTAACGTATTAATATGGCAAAGAAGGATGGAAGACAAAGTAGAACTCATAAAAAAAAATACAGAGATTGCAATCAGGAGGAGAAAATGGTAATTCTGATCACATTTTTGAGTCACAAACAGGAGAGATGAAATGCACACAAGGCAGAACTCCACTGGAAGGGACTGAGCTGACTGAGGAAGAAAAGCCTAACATATTAATATAGAATCAGGCCCCAACACTGCGTTAGTTCATGCAGTTCGAAGTCCTGGAAAAGATTCAGTTCATCAAATTTTCCTGAACATACACAAAGCGAAACAAAGAACAATTTTGTATGAATAATTTCTGGCTTCCTCTAGCATGCATGTTAATTACTGCAAGTGTTTTTAATTAATCATTCAGAATTCTAAATCTGGAAAACATGCTTTATGCAATAATCATGGAGTTCTACTGAAGCTTAAGCTTTCAGCTACTGTACGTTCAACATTAAAAAGGTTGTGTTCCATTTTAATTTACTGTTCAGGGTTTTGCTATAATTTTGTGCAAACAGGCAATGAGGGACCACTAAAATGCAACTAGTCCTGCTGGCACAACTCTGCAATGAATTTAACATAAAGGTCTGTTCCTCTAATGCTAATTTAGTGAGGTTATAAGCTGAAAGCAGAAACAGATTTTAATGAGATAATGGCTGAGTTTTAAGCTGCTTTTATTTTCTGCTACTGGAGATCTAGGGGAAAATATTCCACTGAAGTGATCTCGTTTCACTTGAATTCCTGGAGATTTTATTGAATAAAATCTCCCATATTTAAAAAGATATGTGAGCAAATTGGACTCAACAACATACTTAACTGAAAAAAAAAAGCAAAATAAATCAAGTGAAAGAATGTTTGGCACTTAATCCATGGGAAATGGAGTTTTGGAGAGACGGAATTTCAAAGAATAGAGTAAGTTTGCTATAATGTGTTTTAGCTAAAGCAGGCCAGAGAGAAAGAATGAATACTGTGATAATTTAGATACAATGTCAATGCTATGAAGACAACATAAACCAATTTACACTTTTCACCCGTTAGTTGATTTGCGTTGTCGACAGTGTTTGGTAGCCTTCATTTGAAATGTTTTATTTGGGAGGTTTTCATTGACAGAATAGGTTGGCCTTTCTTAGATACTATGTTTAAATGTGCCCATAATTGCATTCCCTTTCTTATGAATGTTTCATGCAGTTAATGTTTCTTGTAACTGAAGTAGGCATTTTTTAACTACTTGCCTATACAGTCTCTATAAAACCAGTAGCCTGATGAAGTTCTCTAGACTTCACTGGAAGTATATAACCTTTATTATATGCCTCAACTGCATCCTGCTTCCATAAGCTATTTCATCACAAGTTGGTAATTTCATAATTCCTTACAAGCAACATATAAGAAGCAATCGTAATTTAACAGCGAATACTTTTTGGACCAAAACACTAAAGTTTGATGGCAATTACATAAATGGCAGTGCACTACAAGGCAGCCAGCTAATGTAAATTCAAAGTATAAGTTGCTGTCTCCACAACAGATTTTGACAGATACATTAAACAACATTTTTTGAGAAGCTTTCTCTTTCTTGCCGGAGCATGACTTAACGACTGAAATCCAGGCAACAAAAATGCTATTTCAAACCTCTCCACCTACTGCTCCGAACTAAGGTTATTGTCTATGTAGTGTGATGGGCTCATTTACCTCAGGTACCCAGGTAAACTGCAATTTCCTCACTCCTGTTTGCCTGATTTCTTTCTGCTCCTCCTTTAGGTCTGAAACTGGCAGCTCTACCTACTGTCAGTCAGCATCCTTAGCTGGTCATGAAGATCTCTATTGTAGCAATATATCTGCAATACTTCACTGACAGAAAATGGCTAACAAATTTTCTGTGGAAATTGCTCGGAGCAAAATCAAATTCTCATTTCGTACAGTACTTTAATTTCACTCCTATGCAGGCAGCTTTGTGTGGTCTCTGGGATTTATGAAATTCAATGATTGAATACTCTGCTAGAGAGATGGCTGAACATGCTCCTGGATTGAAAATGAGAGGCATCCCTCATAATCAGGCCTGGTAAAGAGCACTTTTGTCCTCTGCTGCCTCTCATTATCTGTCACTCAATTAGAAAGGCTTCTCTCCTTGATTTCTTGCATCAGTTGTATTTTTATTTGGGGATGTAAGAAGTCCTCTCTGCAAATACGTGATTTAGGATCTTACCTCTGAAATGCTGATTCTAATTCATTGTTGGTATTTCTGAAACAATTTGGTTGAATGTCTAGGATGAAAGAACAATTTATCCTGCTTTTTTTCATTTCTGTCCTTGCTTTTTTTTTCCCTAGTACTTCCATGCCAAGTGTTGATAATCTTCTAATCACGTGGTCCCAATGTCATTGCCAACTAACCTTTTTTTTTAGTATTAGCTACTAACAAAAAGTCATTAGGAGTAAAATAAGCAAAATAAGATTTATTTTACTGTAAGCCAAAGCCTTCTATCTGCATAAACTTCAGTGCAGAATAATTTTACACAGCCCAGAAACTGATATTAATCTCAACCTGTAACAAGAGAAAAATTTCTTGTATGAGTGACATAAATGTGACCATTTGTATGAAAATGTATTACAGCTGATAAAAGGGCAGCTGAACTTTCATTGTGGCTATGAATTAATTTTATGAACTTCCCCAGAGACTTTATACTTCCTTTCCTTTCCTTTTTTTTTTTTTTTTCCTAGAAAATACTCTTTTAAAAGTCCTCCTGCATTTATAAGGCAATTTTCTGATTTACAAAAATCCAGATTATAAGGAGAGTATTCAGGGAGGATGGCAGTCACCAGCAGCTACAAAGCTAAGAAGCTGAAATTCAGGAGAAGAGTGCTCTGACAAAAAAAAAAAAAAAACGAGAAAAGAAAGCAATACAAAGGGAGGAGACTTTACATAAAGGAGAACTTAGAGACATCAAAAGTGCTACTTTGAAGAAGATGAAGTCAAGATGCAGAAAGAATGGGTTTACACATGGAGGTCAAACCACAAACCTGAATGACCAAGAATTTGTATGAGACATTTTGATTAAGGAAGCCCGCCAAGACAAAAGGAAATTTCAAATAAGGAGGAAAGACAGACCTCACAGTTAAATAATGAAACAATGGGTAATAGATCACATGAAAGAGTGAAAAAATTGGAGTTCTGTGAGCAACAGAGTTGCGGATGTCTGGTCTCTTACAGATGTGTCTTGTGATGCGATTTGCCGTTCTTCACAAAAATCTGAACTATGACTGAAATTCCTCTTGATGTTGAGTATTAATAATAATTAATAATTGTGCATTCAATGGATGCAGCACGTGTTGCTACCTTTCCATCACAAATGGCAAGCACAGATCTTTCTTCTTCACCCAGACATCAGTCTCCATGAAATCTGCAGGAAGTTGGTATTCTTTAAAACCTTCACTCATCACTGAGATTGCAGCTTACCAATGAGTTTGAAAATGGGTCATTAAACTTAGATGCTCACATAAACATACACACAGCTGAATCAAATAAGCCTTAAGAAATAAGACAAATTGCGTGGAACAAATTCCAGAGGAGGAAGAGCTGTGGTTATTGAGTGGAAAGGAGATGAATGAGGCAAGACAAAGAGAAAGCCGACTTTGTCGTGGCTTCAGGACAAGTAGAGAAAGAGGAGATAATGTATACTGGGACAGCATCTAGTAGAAAGATGACAGGGAATAAGGCAGAAGAGAGCAGTTTATTGAAAAGCTAGAGAGGAATGAATGGACAGGACGACAAAAGGCTGTAGCTTCTACAGGAATATGAGAAAGAAGGGGAAGAGAAAACTGTGACTCCCCAAAAATAGCCATGAGCTCAGTAACCTGAAGAGGAGATAACAAGGTAAGAAGAGTATATGTGGTTTCTGCAGCAGTGGGAGATACAGCAGTGCTATATGACTGAAGGGGCAGAAGGCAGCAGGGCACAGGCGGCCAGAGATGTGGATGTGAGGATACGATAAGCTGACATAATGATGAACCATGTGAAGAAAATGGAGTACCAGGCATTAGATCGCTTCTGCCTTGCAACTGTGTGCCAGGGGATGAGGAGGAAGGCTGGAAGGGGCCGGCAGGTCTACTCAGCTATTCTGGGATGAGGACACTGCCAAAGGGGCAGGTGGAGCATAACTGGTAAATGCTTTGTTCATGAGAGAAATATTGAATTATGCCCGGTAATTACACGGCCAGAGAACTAAAGATAATTATGTGTCTGCACACCAGTGACTCTGGGAGTATCAATTAATCACTGCACTAGTCCAAGCCGGTTGTGAACTCCCCAGTAAGACCTGGCTCTGTCATAGCTGGCTGCTACGCTGGGATCAGCATCTTGGACAAGGCATGTGGCAGGAGGTCAGGGTCCCGTGGGCACATGGCCCTGCAGGCCCAGGAGCCAGCTGGCACAGGGGCACAGCAGCTCAAAGCAGGGGGCGGCCCGGAGGGCAGTCCTGTCCCAGCAATGCAGGCCTCAGAAGGGGAGCAGGCACAGAGCAAAATTAACATGGCTGTAAAAGCCGCAGCTGCTGTTCAGGAGGGAGGTGGCAACACTGAGTATAACGAGAACCACACCAGTGTCAGCCAGCAGCTGTCCGAGACTGCAGAAATTGCCATCTTCTTCATTGCAGAAATCCCATGCATTGGTATTTGCAGACTCTCTTTTCAACAGAGATTCTAGCTTACAGAAAACACCAGAATACGGTGCCTCTCCCAGGCAGAACATAACCAAAATTTTTCCAAATATTGATAATTCTAAGATTTGGCCAATTTTGCTTGTCACACTAATTTGCTGCTTGCAGGATCATAGCTTTTCCAGTCATATTGACTGTTGAAATGTTTTGGTACTTGGTAGTTTATGTATCATCCTCCCACACGTCATTAATTTGACAACGGACATTAAATCTTTCTGCCATGACTGGAGTCTTCTGGAATGAAGTACACGCAGAGGGTAAAAGAACCTCTGCCTGACTCCAAGCCACATCAGAAAAAGCGCAGAACAGACAAAACTGCAAACCCAGCCAATAAGCTACAAATACTCACCACTGATGTTCAGTAAATGAGTACTTTTTCCTCAGTTCACAGTAAGTTTTGATAATTTCAACCTACAACTTCCTGCGCCTCTATTCCACCATCTACAAATGAGGAACAGGCTCTGAGAGGCAATGCTTCATTAAAAAACAAATGTTCTGGACGTGCAAAAGACAACACGGAATTTAAAAAGGTCATTTTTCTTCTAAAAGTTTGCTTCAGTTAAGTTGTCCCCCCTCCCCCCATTTATAGTATCCAATTGCTCTACTTTCTATCCTGATATGTCTCTCTGTCCTGAGGTCACTGGAATGTCCTGTCCTTCACATGAGCAGAGGTTAGCCACAGTGACGTTACAGGAGGATAAAAAACAGATTTGCTTCTGCCAGCCACTGCTGAAACACAGATGTAGAAAACTGTTTAAGATCATAGAGATTGTTTCTCATGACAAGCGGGCGGGAGTTCCGCTCCGTGTTACTTATCTGAAGGAGGTTAGCTGCTCTTAGCACAATCTTTCCTTGCTGTTGTCTTTACAGTGCCCTCAGTATCTTTGTAATATAGACCAAGTCTAAAATTCTTATCATGTCACATGTTTTAGTTAAGAAATAAGTGTTTCTTTGAGAAGAAAAATGGCCCTCTATTTTTAGAACAGAAGCACAAAATGGAAAATATAGAAAAATATTCAACTCTTTGACTGTGAGTACTATGTAAGTGTAAGCTTATTTTTGTTAATACCATCAGGTGCCTACTATTATTATCTCACATTTTAGGTTTCTATATGATACAGCCATTCTCATAGATACATTCACTCTGCATTATTTATGTATATAGTACTATACATAGGTGAGCTTTGAAAAAGGTACTTACAGCAAGTTCCTTGTATAAGACAAAATAGAAATAATGTCCAAGCATACAGTCCCCTGCTCAGAAAGAGTCACCTGAAAGTGATAAGTGTTCTGAAATAACTGCTTGTGCTTTCTCTCACGGGTCTCATGATTAATTCAAGTAATGATTCTGAGGCTCTGAATTTCATATGCATAAAAGTCAGATGTTTAACACTGAGAATAACAGCATTTATGAGACATTAGATAGCTCAGAGAAACACGCAGTGCTGGACGCAGTGTTCACAGCCTTGTTCAGTACGTATCCTTGGCCATGGATAACTTTCCAAGGACACTACACTTACAGGTCAGTCCAGCAAGAGAGGGAGATTCAATGGGCATAACAGGACTAATGACAAAGACTTTTCAACTGTAATTGGACAAAATTGTTCCACCTGCCACTGACACTGCTGGTTTTCTTCCTGTTCCCAAGCAGTGTGAATCAATAAATAAGTAGGACTTTACCGATCTTTCTTCTGCAAGAAGCACACACAGCTGTGAAGGAAATAGAGGTGGAACAATATAAAAACTCCAACTAAATACTGCTAGGATTATGGATATTTGGATAAACTGGGTTAAGCTTCTTGAAGGAAGTCACAAATAACTACTAGCAAGTCTGCAAAAATAATAAGGGAACAGACAACTGTACAAGCCAGCAGCAAAAAGTAAGTAATTTTGTGCAAACATCATTTAAAAAACAGCACATTGGAAGAGGATGTGATTGGTAAATGTACTAGCGGCTCACCTGCTATTGTGTACATTGCTCTTCTCCCTTTTTCAAGACAACTTTGAGTGCATCTATATAAATAGATTAAATCACAGAGGTTCTTTATCTATAAATAGCACACACCATTCTGCAAAAAGCACCTTGCTTACACCAGTCAGAACAAAAGAAAAGATGTTCTGGGTAACAGTGGAGAGGGTGGTGGTGATAGCTGGTGGTTCCCAAGGCTGAAATCTTTCATGTAACGAGAGCACTGTGGCATAAGCTTACTTTTTCATTCCTGTTCATCTACCTTCATCTGCACTGACTAATTCTGCAGGTGAAAGATATACCTACAGACTTCACCGTCTTCTCTCCTTAAACTCTTGGTTAACAGATGTGATATTGATACTACTTCCTGTCTCTAGCCACTAGAAAACGCATTGGTTAATCATATGCCAAGACAAATGTACACCCTCAGGTAATCTAACCTGCTGTGAGAAATGAAGCAGCTGAGAAGGTACTGAGATATTTTCCAGCAGGGATAAGGAGCCACTACCAGATGTTGACAAAAATCAGAGAAAAGCAGGTTTTCTTTTTGATCTTGCACATATTTTCTCTATCAGCCGTTTCTGCAATTCTTCTATTTAGTAGGGTCTGATATTCAGCTCCCACCAAGATCCCCTAATCCTTCTCTGATAGTCACCATTGCCAGAACAGTGATTCTCTTTAAGGCTACATTTCTCCTTATCAATATATTTCTCTTTCCCAGAAACATAAGAGAGGCTTGGAATTTGCTTTTCAGCTAGCTAGTGATGAAGGAGAACATTTCGAAGCAAATGAGCTAGGGTAGCTCAGAAATCTGTCCACCCTTTCTCCTCCCTACCCTGTTCCATCCTCCTGATCTCCTTCCAACACTGCAGCAAGCTGTGTTGAGAGCCCCAGCAGCGCGGGGCTCTGCAGCTCTTGGCCTGCTGCACTCTGCAGCAGCTGTCGAAAAAAGCTTTGTTTGCCCAACCCAGCAGTTGGTTGGCCAGGTTGTGCTCACTCCTAAATGGAAACTCACACCTGCTCCACCGCAAGTCAGCTGTGGGGATGAGGAAAGCTGGGCAGTGCACTTGTGGTCAGACCTGTAGCAGACGTGGTCCCTCACCACAGCACTGAATGTCAAGGCTTTGCCACGTGCATCTGATCAGGCTAAGGCACTGGCATTTAATCAGCCTCCTGCAGAAGTGTTGTGATTAGCTGCAAACGTGGCATTTGTATTAATGAAAAATGCTTCTTAAACTTTGTTTCTCTGACATTATGTTGTGCTAGAAAAATACATTTATTTTTACAGTTGAATTCTAAGGAAAGTCAGGAAAGTCTCCTGAAGAAGCACAGATTACTCCTGTAACAACAGAAACCCTAGCAACAGAAAGTTCTCACTCGTTGGAACAAGTGCTTTCTCTAGATCAAAGTGTTGTCTGTTTTTATTACTACTTTCATTATGATGCAAAGTGAACATATTCTGATCGAGAAAGCGGATAAAATATTTCAACCATTACTAAGTAGCAACCTCAGCTCATTATTTTTGAAATAAATACAGCTCTTTAATCAGATCATTTCACATGGCAGTAATAAGATAAAATGTTCACTACTAGTTCAAGATCAAGAAATAACCGAAGGATTTAAATAAAAACATCCAATGCTAAGTGAAATTCTGAAATTCTGAAATGAACTTATTCAGAAGGAGTTTTCGTTTCAATAACTTTTCCTGAGGAGACTTTACTGAAATTTTTAGGTGAAAAAAAAAAAAAAAAAGTTCTTCTAAAACATGTATTTTGCCAAGCCATTTTAATTACACTTTCTCGCCAATTCTATATTTCTATAGACTTCTTTGGTATTTTTCTTCTACAGATCCTTATCTGTCACTTTCTGGATGAAAGTGAAGAAATCCCCATTCATCTTTCCAGTCGTACTGAAGTTGGCTGTTCCAAACTTTGAGGTCAGGCATGTCACTCAAGCTTTGGCTCTTAAAAGCAAGTGATCAGTAGGAGTTCTTGTCTCACATCAAGTTCAAATCCAGAAACGGGAGCATCTACAACCCACAGATATATCTCTGAAGATGGTGAACTCCCAGCTCTTGTTTCTGTAGCAGTTCTCCACTCCCTTTGAAGTATTCCTGCATACTGCCTTTAGCACCTCTTTACAGGCAGTTGGCTGTAGTGGAATTAAACAGGTCACCACCTTTTGGAAGTGGTGAAGAACACTCTAGTAGTCTAACAATATTCATGTTCTCTTCTGAAAAAGATTACCAAATTTTGTATCTTTTGCAGCTAGACTAGCGATGCAGTCTTCACATCATCTCTAAAAAGCGCACACAAGTTGACCAAACAGCAAACAGTCTACACATCAGGACATGCGGCAAAGTGGTGCACTTGACTGGGATTTAGGTGACCTTCTCCTGTCTACTTGCATCTATCTTCCTGTCCCTTAATAGTTGGCCAGTGTTGGATGTCAGAAAAGCAAACAAGCCCCTGGCACATCTGTGCTCAGGGCACTGCTTCAGCGTGGGACAACTCAAGTTCCTAATCCCTGGCAGTCTGACTGCTCCTTGAGCAGGGCAGAACTTTCTTTACAGAACAACTAAATTGAAAAAATTTAATTCATCAATCCCCAAATATTTTCTTGTAAACATTTTAGGCTCTGTAGATATTTACCAGGAAATGTTTGGATTCCTGGTGGTCTTCAAGTGGTCTCAGTGCCCCCAAATAAGTAAAGAAGCAGCAAGCCTTGCCAGAGCTTGGCAAAGCATGAAAAGCCTGAAACCAAGGGTTGGGGTCCCAGGTTTCACAGCAGTCTCATAGGGCAGATCACAGACAGCCGGTCCTGTTGACTCCTGGTCTATCTGGGGAGCCATATGCCAGGAATAGGAACACCAGCAGTTTTCAGCCCTGGTGCATTTGCAGGGAAGATAAACCACAATCTCAGCAGTCTTAGCAGCAGCTGTTTAGAACTGACATCCTTGTTCCTTACAGCTAAGTGTATCATTGTGAAGGTTTTCAGCAGCCTTCCTTCTTCAACAGAGATATGTCTCTCAGAATTTCTGTAGTTTTGAGTAACTATGATGACAAAACTTATTTATAGTTTAAACCAAGCCTCATTCCAAGGCAAAAATACATGGTGGTAATCCCAAGAGAATAAGAACTCATGCACTGGATGACAGAGTTATCAAAGGCTGTGTGTGTGGCTGCTCTTTTATCATTTTCAGACAGGTCCTCTCATCTTCATAAAGATCACAGCAGCTTCTAGTTAATGTGATGACCTTTACATAAAGGATGGCAGAATTGCACAAGGCCACAGAGGCACTCTTGCCTTTAACCATTTGGGGAAAGTCTTGCAATAGACTAACTCAACAATATAAAAAATAAGAGCAAGATGTTACAAAGTAGTGTCAGCACAATAACGTTCACCATTCTGTGTCCTCAAGACTTCGTTAACACACCAAATAGCATTTTCACCAACTCTAGGACTAGGGAAAATATTATCCTGACTATAAGAAGAGGAAACTAGAAAGAGTCACAAGCAGGACTGATGGGACCTTTACCACAGGAAGTCTGGGGGAAAAAAAATGACTGGATGTCCTGAGTCCAGGGGTTTTATCATCAGCTAGAGCACCACTCTTCTGGGAGTTTACAATATTTACACTAGCATTATATTTCGTTCTATTACAGTATCACCTAATGGCGATCAGCCAGGATTTGTGAGAGGCTTTGCATGAGTACAGCAGCATTAGATCACTTATTCAAACATCTTTTTCTCACCTATCAAATACATCTTCTTTTTGCTAATTTCTCATTCACTGGTTAATTATTTTCCACAGTATTTCATGTAGAACATGAAGAACAAAGCACATTTAAGATAGGCATTAGTCTTTATATGTCTCATAAGTAATAACTTCATGGAATCAGAGTGGAGTCTCTCTTCTTGGATCTTCAAAAGCCATCTGTGCAGGGCCCTGAGCACCCTGCTCTAGGTGGCTATGCTGGAGCACTGGCTTGGACCAGATGGCTCTATAGGTCCCTTCCAACCCCAGCCATGCTGTGATTCTGTGGATCAACAGATCCTGATGGTTTCAGTCTTTGCTATGCAGGACCAATAGTAGTGCAACTCCAGACTCTCTCTTCTCATATTCCAGTTACTGAAGCTGAAACACTGAGTCATACACTTCCTTCTGTCAGCAGTGCCTTTGGTCATCCACAGGGATTCATCCTCATGAAAGTGAGAGGTTTCTTTGTTAAAATGACTTTCTGCTGGGAAAAGACTATCTTACCGACCAAAGACCTACCAAAGAATGCCTTCCTTGATTTCCCTAGCCCTGGCTCTGATCAAGTCCCAAATACCACAGCACTGCTCTTGCTTTCATGCCCTGAAAGGCAATGAATCGAAGTAATTCATGCTGCACAGTTACTTCCCCTCCTGGGTGCGGTTTTACTGCCTTGGCCTTGCCTACAGTTTATGTTGACAGAAGCTGACTTAAACGAGGATTAAATATAGTTGTGCCTCAGCATGACTATTCACACATACAAGGAAGGTGATGAAAAATAAATGAAGTTGTTTTACTTTTTAATATGTTTAAAAAGATGTCTCCTACTGCTATTCTCATTTTCAAAATTTGACTGAGAGCTGGGAGCTAATCCTCCACTGCTTTGCATTTTTACAGAGAAAACCACTACCGTCATTATAAGATAGGATTCTGCAACTTCCAGTTTTCAAAAATATAAATACAAAGGCATTGCTGAGAATCAGATCTAAGCTATAAGGTTTTTAACTGAAGTCAAATGAACTCTGCTGATTTACCCAAGCCGATTAGCCAGAGTTGGTCTTTACCAGAAGCTTCATCTGTTTTACGTTTGAACTTCCCAAAGAAATCTGACAGTAACTGATTGGCAAGTGCAAAAATGCATAACAAAACAGCTTGCACTTCTCATTTGAAATCATATTTGGTTAAGAAAAGCAAATTATTTTTTTTATATGAGCCACTCTAAACAGGCACAGAGAATAACAAAGAAGACTATGGATAGATTTTGCCACATATCCATTTAGCTGCCACTTCAAGTCAGAATCACGTTTAACTACCACTACAGTGATTACTGATTAATGCTAAATATTTTCATCTCAGCCTTCCAGATACTTTTGTTGGTCTACCTTAGCTGTGATTAACCAGTGATTTCTTCCAAACTATTACACACCAATGAAGTCAAGTGCTTTGTTTTCATATACACTTACTTTTTCTGAAGCTTTTCTTACCTGTCAAAGGTAAAAAAAACAAAACAAAACACAAAACCAAAGCTTCAATACTACATCATTAACAACAATTCACAAGAATAATTTTATTGTCTGTACAAAAGAAGGATCGATAGTTTCTCAAGTAAAAAGCAGGGCTTAATTATAATGCCACATAGACTGGCATTTGGTATTGTTTTTCTTGAGATAAATTCTCATGAAAAGTCTATCAGGAAGGTTTGTTTTGCTGGAAGAGCTAGAATGAAACACGTTTCAAAATGTCCCAATTCTAAAATAATGAAGGAGGTACTAAGTAAACTCAGCAAGACAATGAAAACGTTAAAAATAGAGGAGGCTCTTGAACAAATGGATAACTGGTAAATGCTGTAAAATGTTTGAGATGCAATCAGCTCCCTGCTTGTAAGAACACTTCACTCTGGTAACATAAGGTTGGCTGATCATCCCTTATCAGAAAAATACAGATTTTTTGCAAGCCAGAGTTTGTACGCTGCCTTCTTAAATGCAAAGGAGAGATTCTAAAACTCTGTTATGAGGATTGTAGATAATAACACTTACATGGGTGCAACAGCATCCAAAAGGAGTTCTTTAGATAATACAGAGTAAGATTTCTCTGTTTGGAATAGCACACCCAGAATATGAAGAGGGAAACATCAGCAGTTTAACTCTCAAAATCCAACTGTGTCATATTCTGGATAAATTATTTTGGGAGATATTTTCAAATATTGATCAAAATTATTATAAAAATCCTCTAGCTTATCCTGAAGACAAAAAAAAACAAACAAAAAAAAAAAAAATGGCCGTGGA
>JANHGO010003232.1:0-27700 GCA_024606505.1 Aquila spilogaster | reverse complement strand
GGCGGCTCGGGCCCAACCAATGGCCGCCGACGGCCGCCGCCCCTCCCGCGGGGCCGCCCGCCCCCACCCCGCGCCCCGGAGCCGCCGCGTCGCCATAGCGGAACAGGGGATAGCGCCTGGGTGGGCTGTCCGTGCCGTCTCGCTGTCGGGGTTCGTCTCCCCGGGGGTACGGAGCGAGGCTGCCGGCGTGCGGGGCCGGGCTCAGGCAGAGCGGCAGTGGAGGTGGCTGCGGGCTGCTTCCCGTGCGGGAACGCGAGCGGACAGCTCTGTCCCGGGGCTGAGCCGGGGGCGCGCAGCGCTCACCCCGCACCTCCCCGGGCTCCTGCTGGGACGCGCCCCGGCTGCTGGTTGCCCGCTGCGCCTCCACGTGCCGGCGGCGGGCGCGTCGTCTTCTCCCCGGAGCTGTAAAAGGGTTCGCAGCTCTGAGCTATGGGGCTTCGGCAAACCCACGAGGAGCCTGCCGCGAGCCCCGCGATGCTGCTGGTAACTCCTGCGCGCCTGGCGACGCGTCGCTTTCTCTCGCTCCTGCCAAGGAGCTGCCTTCTTTTGACGAAGAGTTCACTTCTGTCGGCTGTCCCTTCCAGTTCCACGCAATTGGATCGCAAGCAGAGCGTGGGGATTCCTGGCTGCCAGCCTGGGCTGAACGTCACGCAGCCGGACCCCGGGAGCTGCAGACAGCTGCTGGTGGCAGCGGGCGGGATGGTCCTCACTGCGAGCCCCCTCCCGCGCTGGGTGCCGCGATTTGGCCTTCGGTCTGAAATAACGGCACCAGCGTTGGCAATCCCTGTATCTCAGTACCTGCTCTCACCTCCTCAATGAAGCCACGACACAGACATTCCAGTCCTTTTGTTTCTGTAATGTGGCTGCATGTGTTATGACCTTTTATCATAAATATTTATACAAGATGTATAAAACATTTTCACTCGTTGGTGTTCTCTGTGAGTTACAGCCAGGAGCTGTCAGCCAACCAGGCTGGTACCCCAAAATGCAGTGACATTGCGTTCCTTACGGTGCAACCCCTACAAGTACTGAGTTGGCCAAGTGCAAACGAGGGCACGTACCTGCAAAAGAGTGTGAGAAATTACATGATTTCTCAGGGAGCTTTGTGCAACAGAACTGACCACCGCTCCACGTTATTGCTGTCTTACAGTGAGTGCTCTGCATGAGATGGTTGTCTGCATGGCATCGGAGCTCCCGCCTCCCCCAGCGCTCCCGTGGAAAAAGATTTATCTCCCGGGGCTGCTCTAGGGACTGAAGTTTTGAAAAAGGCACCAATGCGTGACCTTTTTTCTTGGTAAATAAGGAGTGGTGCTTACTAAGAAAGCACAAACTGTACTGAAAAGAGACTTATTTTCCATTTTCATGCTTGTTTATGTAAGTGTTATTCGTTACGGCCATGTATTTCCCTTAGCCTGGGGACAGAAGCTAAAACGCGATCTCAAACCCTCTGATATCTGCACTGCTAGAGAGAGTGGCTGTAGTCTGGGGGGAGTTTTGACACAGCAGAGATGTCTCCTAGAGCTCTGCTCCAATGGACAGTGGGATAGCAGCTGCTTCAGGGCAGCCAGTGGTGGGAGCATGAAGTCAACCTGCACACTGCAACCCGAGGCAGCCCGGGTACAGCATAGTCCCGGCCCATACAGGAGCCAGGGACCTGAGTGCTAATGGAACGGAAATGGAGGGGTACTACTGTAGGGCAATGAGGGGGAGTTTGGAGAATGCACAGATGACCTGACCCACATGCTTAGTGTTCCTTAGGTATGTAGCTGCTGATGCTTCCAGGGGAAACAATACATCGAAGGAACATTGCAAATCCAGACTGTCAGTGGGATTAGTGCACCTGAAATGCCCATCTGCTTTTTACAATGAGAGTAATCTCTGTTAATTCCACCCTGGCACCTAATCTTTCTGCTACCAAAATCAACATCAAGTAATCCATTGAACCGGACCGTGTGGAATCTCACCAATAAATTGGAGAACTCCTCCCTCCACCAGGAAATCATACATGGCCAACTACGAAAGCAGCAGTGAATGCTGCATTGATGTTTTCAGGCCCCAGATGGATTTCAGTGTTTGTTTGGGATCTGAGTATCCATATGTGAGAGTGCTAGCAGCCATACATACTGTGCTTTCCTGCATCTGTCTCAGTGTGGCACTGGTGCACTTCGAGACGTCCTCAGAAATGGAATAAAGATGTGGGATTTTGTTGGACTCGACCGCTGTGCAGACATTTCTGTAGTGCTGTCATTTCATTTTATTCAGTGCATTCAGAAACTTTGCAAAAGCGCTGAGTTGTCCTGACACACCATGTACATGGTATGCACGTTCACGTTCCTATTATACGCAGCCAAGCCAATTACATTCTTCTGCTGCTGTTGTTTTATTGACGGCACTGTGAAAAAGCCTTTCTTACAAATTGCAGCTTGCACTGAGCAACTTCCTCACCCAAAAAGCTGCAAATTAACGGCAGCATCTCCCACCACAGACAGACATGAGTGAGGCAATCTATTTTTGCCTCTTTTAGTAGGGACTCCTGATGTTAGAATCCATCTCTTCCATTTTGTCAGGTTTGCTTAGGATTTTTAGCTACAGAGGCACAGAACTGTGGGGGTTGGAGTGACCCCTGGAGATCCCCCATTCCATTCCATCCCCCACTAATGCAGTTCCCTGAAGGAGGGTATATGGGAAAGTGTCCCAGTGGATCCTGAATATCTCCGGAGAAAGAAAGTAATGCTCCTCCAGTGCAAATAAAGTGGAGATAGTGAGATGCAACCTATGTGTCTGTCCTTGAGTAAAAAGGAGTAAGTTTAAAATACAGCTGAAGGAAAGAAGGGATTGCACTGTTATCTGCAGGACCTAAAATGACTCATTCAGAAGAGAAACAAGGCAATTTAGATCTTAATTTGGCACATGCTTCCCACTACCGCACCCTCCACTCTCCCAGCCTGTTTGCATGGATGTAGAAAACACTTCTAATCATTTCCTTTAGCACGAGATGCTAAGTCAAATAAAATGGATAGGAAGATCTCTTTTGTGGGAACAGTCAGGACTCAAGTCTGAACTTCTGCATTAAGCTGTGGCCATGGATGTGACAGTACAGGGGCCAAAGGCAAGTTTCCTTCCCAGGCAATAGCCATTGCTGCTTCTACAGCCTTGGAGGACAGCTGCTGGCCCACAACAGTAGCACGGCGAGCTGGTAGGAGGCAAGGAAGGGCTGCAGCTCTCGGAGCAGCGTCCAGGCGTAATCTGCTTATACCAAGCTGCACCTGGAAAAACACCTCATATGTGATTGTCTTTGTCTTTCCCTAAGCACTTGTTGCTAAAACAGATTCTGTTCTACCACTTAAGAGATACGAAGTGCTTTTAAAGATGAAGAGCCCCTGTAGAGGCTAAATCATAGGCTGTTCCCCTCTGTTGGGGAGACTGCTCCCGTTCCTCCTCCTCTGGGCTTTCCTTCCATCGTGAGCACAAAGGGCTTCAAATAGTTTACATGGAGTTTAATGGAAGGAAGCATGCTGCCAAAATGGAAGCTATGTATGTACACAGTACATTTTGTGTCTAAAGACAGATGTGGCCCCAAGACAGTAAACTGTTTGATATACTGACAGAGAAATGTTGTCTGTGTGAGTTTGGGCAGCCCTGTGTGGTTGTGTGTGTTCTCATCCATACTGAATTGGGGTGGAGGAGTTAATGAATTTGCTGGCAGAAAGCTGTTAATGGGGCTCAGTGGGAGCTAATAGGTGGCAAGTGGTTATTTTCCCCATAACTCTCTCCTTCCCTCTGCAGTGATTTCCCCAAGCCGTCTGGAGCCTCTGGACAGACTTGTTTCGAGCAAAGTAATTCAACTGATGGTCTGTGTAGGTTAGCTGAAAGCTCATAATGCCCTTCCTACTGCTGGAGAGTCAATTAACCCCGGCTGAAATGCTCTGCATCCGTTCAGTTGACCATCTGGAGAGGGAACAGCATGCTCTTTATGTCTTAACTACGGGCATAGAGAGGACAGGAGATAGAAAACATCTCCATGGCATTACCTGCTAGGTAACCGTGGACAAGGCACTTTTTCAGCTCTTTGCCTGCATTTCCCTGCACGTCTGTGTGCCCTGTGAATTCTTTGGGATGCTCAGTGTAGGTGGGAAAGAAAAAAAAAGTGAAAAAGAAAAGCCCGCTGCAGAGCTGCGGGAAGAGATCGTACCTACATAGATCCCAACTGAATGTGCAGGGTCCTACTGCAGCGCTCTCTAACCGCACCAAGGGGCAGCTATGGTGACATTGCCTCATCTCACGTTTGGTATTGTGCTTCCTCCCAGCTCAGCCAGAAAGCTGCATCTTGGCTGAGGATCCAGAGGCTCTGCAACTGACTGCAAATTCAGGATTTGGCTTCTGGTGGTGTGGCACATCCCTCCGTTAATTAAAGGCATATCTTCCACACAAGGAATGCAGCTCTTCAGCTGTGAGCTTCATGTAATTATGAAATCGGTAGGAGATGAGAATAATTGTTTTCAGTCCCGGATGTCTGCCTTCTCCAGCACTGCAGGAAGATTCAAGCCAAGCAGGACAATAACAGAGCTCCAGTGCTCCGCAGGATAACTGATGTTGACCAAAGCACTGCACTGGTAGGATCTAATGAAATTCAACGAGCATTTCTTTCCATATTCCCAATCACCAGAGACCATCAGCAGAGGCACATCCGTGTCACCAGCCTGACTGCACCGAGAGGCGGTGTGCACAGCTACCAGCCAGCAGTGCTGGGCCCTGCCGAGGTGCTGGAAGCTTTTAGGAAGAGGAGAGCTAAAGCGCTCTGTGTGAACTGGACGTTTGGCTCTCTGGCCATGCTGGCTTTGTTAAGGACTCTTTTCCCAACCTCGAACCACATGACATGATAAGGACGATTTTTCCAATGCAATAAACACATTGAAAGATCGCTTTCTTAAAGTTCCAGGGAGCGCTCTCAACCGTTGTGTTGTGTCCGTGTGTGGGCTTAGGGTTGAAATAAAGGAAAACTCGGTGGAGGGTTAGGGAAGAGGCAAGAAGAACAGATTGAACGGGGAGCCCACAATGGTTGCACTTTGCCAGAGGAATGAGTCACTGTTTGCTGTGCTCTTAAGGCCCAGGAGACTGCTGGAAGCTCAAAGGAAGCCATGAAGCACTGCAAGTCAGTAGGCAGAGCAATGGCGTTGCGCAACGTAGGAGTAAAGCTCTGCTCTCTGAACAGAATCACACACACTTCTCGCTGTTGTCCGAGCTGCACCTCCTACGAAGCAGCTGTGTGGAAGCCAGAGAGAGGAGATTTTGTCATTTAGGGCAGGTCCTAAAGGGGAACTGTGCAGCAGTTAGGCATGGCCGGCCAAAGCTGTGAACCTGTGAGCCCTCTCCGCAGCTGTTGCTTAGTCCTGCAGCTTCAACAGCTGTTTGCACTGAATTCCTTTCAGGTGCCAACCGTGCTGCTTAGGGCATGTTTGGTTCTTCTGTCCCTGTGTGCTTGGAGAGGCATGCTCAGGACAGCAGGACATAAGAAGAAGAAGAGGCAATCATCCATTTTTTAAGGGCCAGAGGAACGGGTGCCCACTTATCTGCAGCCCCTCAGAGCCTACTATCCCTCATCTGCAGAGGGGATCATTCTTACTGCTTTCCATTGCAGCTTTTCTGCTCCACAGAAAGAAGGCAGAGGAGAGAATTTCTAGCCCAGTGTTACTGCCATCCTTCGTACAGAGACATCGACATCCTAAGACCAGCTTTAAGGCTTATATGTGCTTCAGATTAGTTCCTCAAAGATCACTATTGGGAGTTCTTTTGTGTAAAGTGTTTTTATGTAACACTTTCAGCAATAAACTTGGCATGGAAAAGTGAAAATGTAATAATGAAACTGTTGGTGGAGTAAGCATGGGGGGGGGGGGGGGGTCTAATATCAACACAGGAGGACCAAAGAAGACACTGGAAGGACTAGAGAGGAATTGATGTAATAGGAATGGGGTGAAATGTAGGTCATGCACACGTGTGCTAACAGCAATAATTTGTGATACAAGATGATAAATGGAGCCAATACTGGAGAGAAATCCAAATAGACTGAACTACCATGGGATGATTACACAATGTTAGTGTTTCTGGTAGAGACAGGAGAACACTTGCACTTCCATGCAAAACACAGATGAAGGCTCATCTGGAAAACTGGTGATTGCAAATAAGACTGAATCTGATTTCTATCTCTTCATATGCTAGAGGGCTAATTGCCAAAAGTCAGAAGATCCATTTCAGCCAAAGACTTGTTCATCCATGCATAATTGAGGATATTCAGCTACAAACAACTTAAAGGCTCCTATGTATCAGCAGAATAATGCTCATAGACTTTCAGTGGGAGAAATAAGAAGCCCTGCTGATTGGAGGTGGAACCTGGCAAGTTTAATAAAGCTAATGCCTGGTATGGCTGCTCGCGTAGGAAGGACTGAAAGTGGCGGCCCAGGAGATGCTCTGTACTTACAGTTCCCCTCGGGCCTGCTTGCTTCTCAGCTCTGCGAAATGTGCATTTGGAGGGAGCACAGCACATGAGGAAAAGCTGCCAGTTTGTTGTACAAAGCTGTGGAGCTCTGCCAGAACCCCCGGCAGATGCCCTGGCAGGATCTCCATCACTGCAAAGACCTCCATAACACACAGGGGTGAAATCCTAACCCTGCAGAAATGAATAGCAAAACTGCCACCACTGGGGCCGGGACTTCACCCTGGAAAGGGAGTCAGAAGTACACGCGTGCTTTCAGAGACAGAGCGGCTGATTAAACACATCTGGTGCCCCGCTCTTTTATCAATCATTGATAAAATGGGGCTTTTAAAACATAAACTTCTGGTAAACTAAACCACAAAACGCAAACATGCCCATTTACGAGCTTTAAAAGAAAAATATCTTTGGGTTTTGTCTGAAAACAAAGGAAATGACAGTACAAAACGCACCACGCTCGCACTCCTCCACTCCAAACCTCTGTAGCATTTGACGTTCCACTTCAGTGAGCGATTAAAGCGTAAAAAACCTTATTACAATGTTTCTAGGTGACACCTGACACTTCATCCTCTACGGATGTCATCCCAAGTGCCCTTCCTCCCCATGGAAGTCAGCGCCGTCAGCCGCGGGGCGGGAGCTGCCGCTCCTCCTGCCCCAGAACCTCCGCATGTCCCTTCCATTCCCCGCGAGTCTGAGATTCGCGACCAACATCAGTGCGTCGCGACACGCGCGGCTGCGGCCGGAGGGCTCTGCCCGAGCCTTCCTGGGACCCGACTCCGGGACCCGACCCCGCGTTCCGGCCCCGCACCCCGCGCAGCGCAGCCCGGCCCCGCCGCTCGCCCGGCCCGGCCCCCAAAGCCGGCCCTGCCCCCGGGGCCAGCCCTCCTCCTGCCCGGCGCCGAGCGGACCTGCCCGGTGAGAGCGGCCGCCCCTCCCCGGCAGCTCCCGCCGCTGAGTTTGCTCCGGTCCCTTGGTTGGTTCGCTCTCACCGAGAACTTTGTTTACAGTCCCTTGTGCCGCGAGCTGCATCCCCTTCTTACGCGGACTGCGGGCTCGTGGCCGCCGCAGTCTCGCCCGGCACTCGGGAGGTAAGGCACGGCTCGGGGTAGTGCGGTACGGAGCGTGCAGTATAGCGTCGGGTAGTACGGCGTGGCATGGCACACTGTGGCATGGCACGGCACAGCACGGCATGTTATAGCAGGGCACAACGCGGCACAGCACGGCGTGCTATAGCACGGCATGGCACAGCACGGCATGGCATAGCTGTAGCACGGCACAGCACGGCATGCTGTAGCATGGCACGGCACGGCACAGCACGGCATGCTGTAGCACAGCACGGCATGCTGTAGCATGGCACGGCACAGCACGGCATGCTATAGCACAGCACGGCATGCTGTAGCACAGCACGGCATGCTGTAGCATGGCACGGCACAGCACGGCATGCTGTAGCATGCATGGCACGGCACAGCACGGCACAGCTCGGCTCGCAGCGCAGCGCCGGACCCCTCTCGCTGCTCGCGGCGCTCCGGTGCGGCTGCGGCGGATCCCTGCTCCGCGCGGGGCTGCGTGTGCGGGGACATCGGGGAACAGCACCGCCGCTCGAAGGCTTCGGGGCTCCGCAGGCGGAGCTGCTGCCGTGCCGCGGGCCGCCTTCCGCGGCGATAGACGGGACGCGCGGTGCGGGACTCGCGCTGCGCGTGTGGCGTTTTACCGATGCGTGCGAAAGTTTTGCGACCCGCAGCGAACAAAGTCTGTGTGCGGGAGGGTTCGGCTGCCCCTCCGCGAGCACCACCCACGCCTGAGAAACGCTCGGGTCCGGCAGCGATTTTACCGGCGAGCTTGGTGGGGTGCCGGCGTGCATCCCGCGGCTCACGCAGCTGGCAGGGAGCAGCGCTATTCTCCTGCCTTGTCATTAAGGGCCCCTGGGTCTGAGTTCTGGTTGTGTTCTCCCAGCAGCGTTCCCGTGAGGAGTTGCTGTGGGGTTGAGTTTAGGATCGCTTTGGTGTGCTGGATCCCAGTTCTGGCTCTCCTCTCGGTACAGACGCACTCTTTGTCGCAGTTTTTCATAGCTGCTCTAATGCAAAATCCATTGTGACATGTGGGCATCGTGGCCGACTGAAACTTTAAGCAAAAAAGGGGTGTGAAATACGCTGGGTACAGGGAGTCAGGTCTGTGCCTGAGGACATGAAAACTTGAGTGTGTCCCATAGGTTTGGAATCAAGCATAGAAAGCAAAGGAGTTGCAGTGGCTGTGGAATGGCAGCGCTGTGCTGTCGTGCAGGTATCAGTGCAGGAAGCTCCTGGGAGCACGGCACTGCCACGAGCAGTGTTCTGATACTGGGACTGTAAGGTGTACGTTCCGTGTGTTTCTGCTTCTTAGCTTTGTGGTGAAGGTGAGGAAGGGAAGAAATCCTGTCTCCAAAAGTCACTCCGACAGAGTTTGGTTTCATAAAGGCATTACTTTAAATTCATAAGAGCCGGCAGTGGTGCGTCTCAGAGCAGTGCTGGGAGGGCACCGCGAGGGCACCGTGGCACTGGGAAGAGATTTCCAAACAGATACAACTGTTCTTACAACACGAGTGGAAATGGACTGCCAGACAGTCCGGAGCTCTGCTTTCCTTGTAATGTCACCTGAATGATTCATCCAAAGTAGTAGGTTTTTTTTCTGCCTTTTTCTCCACGCTCTTCCAGAAGTCAGACTGACCGCGCAGGACTCTCGTGAAGGAGAGAAGCAAGGAGGCTGCTCGCCACCAGCTGACTGCAGCCCTCAGCTCTGGGTACCTGAGCTGTGCCTTGGGCTTATTCCTAGGAGCCTCTGGAGAAGAACAGAAGCCGTTGGTGGCTGTAAATGCCCATGTTTGTGAAATGCTGGCATGGCCTGCAGGAATTAAAAAGAGAAAAAGAAAATCACTATATGATTTCATGCACTTATTCTCATCCTCTCATAGGAGCTCCTGCTTAAGTGTTGAGAGCACCCTCGGTGTTAAAATGGCTGTGCACATGTAGAAAGGGAATGCTGACTGAGATTAGTGACAGAACTCTCCGCTGCTGTGAGTTTTGCCCAGCTGCTTGGTGGATTCGCTGCAGTTTCTGCAGCTGAGAATGGTTTCCATCACTGCTTTCTGCAGAGCTGTTGCACGGCATTGCTGCAGCCCCTGCCTTGTTCTGAATGGTCAGATAATAGAAATGAAGGGTATTAAACACAAGGAAACTGTATTTATCACACTGTTCTTGGGCTCAGTTTGCCTTTTATTGTGTTTGTTCAAGAGGAGTTTGGGGGATTCTATTAGTTCTGTATATAACAGAGTAGATTTAAAAGGCAGCTCTGGCAGGAGATGTCCCGGCCAGCTTGCAGCTGGGAACCATGGGGCACGGGGAGAGATGGAGGGCTTTGCTCAAAGTGACGGGAGGGACAGAAGGGACAAATGCCCAAATGTTCTGGGCTGTGGTTGGGTTCTGTGGTTCACGTAGATGAAGGCAGCAATAGAAATGGAGTTAGAGATGTTAGCCATGGTAACTCGTCTGTGTTCCCCTTTCCTGCCTATAGCTCTGTCCAGGGGACTTTCCTGGGCTGTGGCTCTCGTCGCATCACCCACACTGAGTGTTGCACAGCAGCGGGCACAAGGAAAGAGGCGGGGGGAGAACACCCCCTGCTCCCCATGGCTACAAACACAACGCACACTGGGAACTCTGATAAATATCCAACCACTTTTCTTGTAGGAAACCTCCATGCTAGAACGTTGTCGCCTGCGGTTCATCACACAGCGACGTCTGACGCCCCACACCTGGCACGCTCTGCCCGCTGCCCGGCTCTGCCCGGCTCTGGCACTTGGGACGTCTCAAGCAGTCGCCCTCCTCTTGCTGAGTGTGCGGCGATGGATTTCTGGTGGCCCCGGTAGGTGTGCATGATGCTGCGCTTCGCAGCTTTTCCCCACATCTCAGTGTACACCTATTAGGGGGCAGTGTGTGTTCCGGGGTCAGAGATTCCTCTCCCCCTCATCCAGTGTTGGCCACAGATTGCCACATCAATGCATTCTTACTGGAAGTCAAAATAGCTCCTTAAGCAAGAACTCTGGCACGGCCAGTGAGGGGATGCTGTGCTGCTGGGGATCTTTGCCGACATCTCTTACCCTGAAACCCGAACCAAGTCACCTGTCAGCATAAGTCAGAAGTGACTTCGCTGGCAATGAGGACCTCGTGCTGTTCTCTGGGATGAATACCTTTACTCGCACTTCAGATGGGTTCTGTTGTTTATTTAACTCACAGCGTTCCAATAGAGGTTTGTTTATTTGTTATGCATGAATGCCTGTCAGCTTACCCCCCAGTGCCGCCTCGGCTGTGCTCCTCAGAAGTCTGCAGACATTTTGCCGTTGATGGAGTTGTGGCAGTTGGGGATTATTGTGTTTTTTTTAATCCATGTTAGTTTTGACTGTAAAAATATCTCTTCTTCATACATCTCCGTACGAGATGTCAAAAAAGACAGCGCTGACTGGGGGTGTGTCTGAAGCAGACAGCCAGGGACGCTGCAAGGAGGTCCCCCTCAGATTAAGGAATAATGCACTGCACGAATTGGTTCCTACTAACATCAAAATCAAAAAAGATAGCGTTTGGGGGTCTGCATCGCCCTTTGTGCTGAACTTCTGTAATCTCCTATGGACAGGAAATGCAGCAGCGTAGTGGCACCAGGGTGAGTTTCTGTCGTGTAAGTTATCAGAAGATGCAGAACTTGGGCTTAGATCATCTGAGGACGTCAGTGGCATTCTAGCACAAATCCATGGCTTGGCTCACCTCTTCCTGCTGGTACAAGGGGTGCTGAGCTGTGTGTTGTGCTTCAGAGGACAAAGCCAAGTGCTCAGGAGAACCTCGGACACATACAATGCCAGCGCGATGTATTTGCTCTGCTGGGCGCTGCTCAGATCCCCTGCTTGCCCCGGAGTTGCCGAGGGGCTCCAGTGCTGCTCTGGGGAAGGGAGCACAGCCCGGCCTGGGAGCTGCAGGGCATCTCGTGGCACTGAGCCCCATGGGCAGATGTGTGCAGCAGAACATCCGGCGGAGCACTGTCTCTTACTGCTGCAGAACAAAAGCTTTGTCCAAGCAGATCTGAACTTTCTCTTGTTAGAGTTCAAGGAAACCCAAAGACAAACTCTCTGACGAGGCGCAGGGCACAGCCTGGGTGTGGGTGTGTTAAAAATAGTGAAATCCTCTTTCTCGCAAAACACACGGCCGCTCACACGAGGTACGGAGATCCAAACCGAGGGCTCTCCGCAATGGAGGAATATATCTTAGCAACAAGGGTGGGAGTGGTGGGAAAGGAAAAGGAGAACGCAAGTGTCTGGCCATTAACTTCCTAGCCACAGATGTGAAGGTGATAAAAGCATTACAGCATTGCCAGCTCTTCCTTGTTCCCCGGGCTGCATGCTGTGCCGTTGTCAGGCAGCACTGTGCAGTGCCCCAGAGCTGAGCTCTCCCACCTGTGATCTCCTTCAGCTCTTTGGAAGACTCAGATCAATGGTTACGAGTCCCTGGGTAACGTACAAACCTCCTTATGGGCATCGATATCTGTGCTCGGGGGAGTAGTTCCTGCTGTCCTTGATACCGGTATCAACAGATCAATAGGAAAGTGATTTGAATATCATTTAATTTAAAAGAAGAATCATTGCGTGTGAAGCTTTACACTTTGCTGTCGGGATGATTAAACACTTTGGTAGGGAGGGAGGAAGTGATGGCAAGAATTGGTACCGTTTGCATCCCCGGTTATGTTACACACATTCAGCGCACTGTCAGCCTATCACAGCACACTGCAGCAGCTACATCCACTTCTGTTGAAGCACTCTTGCTGCCAAACCATAAGCAAAACCCGTTCCTGCAGCCATTGTGCACTTAACCCCTTGAGGTGCATGTGCTGTGTGCAGCTGCAGTGTCCAGACATATCCCCTCTGCTCCAGAGCTGATTTGTCATTTGTTTGGGATTTGGGAGTAGCGATAAGTATATACAAATTCCAGGTATGGTATGAAGAAACAAGCTAATAAGGGAGGGAGTCCTGGCTGGTTGGTTTTTGGGGGCGTTCTTTGTTTTTCTTGGGCATTTCTTGCCCATTTGTGACATGCACTGGGGCAAATCTGTGCAATGTGTGTGGGGGGTATATATACAAAGAAGCAGTGTGAGCAGGAGTAGGGCTTTCAGCCAGGCAGCCCATGAGCTTCACCTCCGTGTCAGAAGACGTAAACCTTAATTGCATCCAGAACTGCTGACTCTGGTGCGTGACTTACAGTCAGGTCACCCCATCATCCCATGACACTCTGCAGTCAGTGTTGCTCTGGGTCTGTCAGTCCCCTCTGTCCAGCACTTCTGCATGTGTACAAGTGACGTGAGAGCTGATTCAGATCCACCGCAATCAGTGATAACTGAGCTTGTGCATTAATCCCCATGGGTTCAGGGCTCCTGCTCATCTGTCACCCCAGGTGGGCACCTCTCCATCCCCATTTGCCATGGTGTTGTTGAACTGGGGCTCTTCTCTCTGCAGCATGACAAGTGTTGAGCGGCGCCTGCTCTAGCCTGAGAACCGACGGTCTGCAGGGAATCAAGATGACAACCGAACCTATCAAAGAGATCCTGGGCACCCCAAAGCACGCCGACCCCGCGACCACGGAGAAGAGTAATAACAATGACTGTGTGATAACCACCATCCCCCTGGTCAGCGAATGCCAGCTGACGGCCGCCACGGGGGGGGCAGAGCTCTCCTGTTACCGCTGCACCGTTCCCTTCGGAGTGGTTATCCTCATCGCCGGCGTCGTGGTCACTGCTGTGGCGTACAGCTTCAATTCCCATGGATCAATCATCTCCGTGTTCGGATTGGTCCTCTTGTCATCAGGACTCCTCCTGCTGGCCTCCAGTGCCGTGTGCTGGAAGATCAGGCAGCAAAACAAGAAAGCAAAGAGGCGCGAGAGCCAGACGGCGCTTGTGGCAAACCAGCGAACCCTGTTTGGCTGAAGGCAGCTGAAACGTGGGCAGGAGCAGGGCCTCACCTCCAGCCCGTCCGTTTGTCATAGGACAGACTGCAGCTTCTAATTTAACGCTGGGAATGAGCTGACATGGAAACGGAATGGATTCACAAAGGCTCTTAACAAGTCTGCAAATGCCCTTATTAGTTTTCTCACCGCAGACATAATAGTGATCCTTTCCAAGACAGAGGAAAAAAACAATTTTCCCGCACAGAGAACTGTTTTCATAACTGCAGTCGCCAGAAGTGCATTCTGCCACGTGCTGCTCGTGTTGGAAAGGGGACTCCTCACACCCAAGACCATAATTTGAACTGTCTGGAAATGCCCGAGGTCTCCTCAAACCCACACTGTGACATTCGACCGAGGGAGAAGTCACAGCATTTGCAGTGGGTTATGGCCACGTTCTGCGACTGACGCTGATACTCAACAAAAGTAGCAAACAAAAAGCAATAGCAACCAAGCAAACTGCAGATTGCCCAATAAGCTGATTCTCATATTTTATGTAACTTCTCCCCCCCCCCCCCCAATATCCATGGTACTTTTCCCCCCTTTTTAAACCAACTAATATTAATTTTGTCCTACTATCAAATAGGAATAGGTAGAAACGTATAATTCTATTGTCTAACCAAAGTAACGAGGTATGGTTATTGCTCAAAACACAGAACTCTTTTTTTTGTAAATTAAAGTGGTCGGGTTTGGCACTTTTGATTATTTTGCTATAAAATTAAAAAGTAAATTTCATTAAAATAATATTCAGTGCTGCTAGATCTTAAGATTTTTGCGTTATTACAGGATAGCTTGCGTCTTCTGCTTGGAGTGCTTCACGATCCTTGTTGGTGTTTGTGGAGCAGCACCTTGGGCAGTAACTGATCCTACAGACTGCTGATCCTACAGACTGCTGATTCCACAGACTGCTGATCCTACAGACTGCTGATCTCTTGCAGAGCTCCCCGCAGACTGAGGGTTGGGTCTGAGCGCCCGTTCCTCCCATGGTCCGACCGGCCACAGTCGCTGAGGAGCTGCACGATCCATCCCGCAGAACTGCACTGGCACAGCCCGCATCTCTCCGGGCTATCAGCAGTCACTGGTGAAAGCAAGGCCGTCCCCGTGGTGGTTGTTGGGTGTTATAGGTCTGTAAGAAAGCGCAGCTCTCAGGTGCCGCCCGTACACATGAGATGTTTCATTCTGTAAATGTGTTCCAGAGGTCTTCCAACCCTTCTTGGATAGTGACCCAAGAAACCCTTGGGTTTCTTGGCTGGCCCCAAACAGAACATTATTTCCATTCCTGTATCACAAAGGACGAGCGGTGCTGAGCTGAACCGCACCATGCGTGGGGTGCTGGGGACTGCGTGGACTCCTCTTTTTCTCATTTTGTCCCCCAACTCAAAAGGGCCGTGAGCGGTTTCTGCCACCTCAAAGCTGCTGAGCAGTGCCGCATCCCATTGCCTCCTGCAGGTCAGCCCCGAGCCCTACGCTCCTGCTGAAGCCGCTCAAGCCGGCTGGCTGAAGTGGCACCTTGTCCTCTGCCCCGCGTGGTTTGAGCTTATTACATCCATAACTTAACCCCACATTTGCGTAGTGCACTTTGTGTTTTAAATAGAGCAGGCTATACGTACGGGAGGGGATGTTTGGAGTCAGTATTTGCGTTGCCACACTCCGTGGTTACCAGACGCTATAATAAAATCACTTGCATCAGAGGAAAGCTGACAACACATTTTAGCACTTCCAGAGCTCTATCTTAATCGCAGCAGGAAGCTCTCCTGCTGCTGGGAGAACATGTTGCGTCACCAGAACATCTGACACCGGTGTCTAATGTCAATCACTTTGCTTAAGGTCATTACAAATATTAGGGTGTCTCCTTACGATGTACAGGTTTTGCATGAGTGACAATTCATAGGAAATGCACGGCGTGATAAATAATGGAACAGGTGGACTAAAGCGGTGTCTTTCCTGTTTAAAATGAGACAAGTGATTGACATTAGCAGAGCTGGATAAGCTAAATAGGGCCGTTTATTTTTTTCCCCTGGGAACACAATGGTTTTTCTGACTCCTCCTTCCCCCTCCCCATTTCTTTTCCCTCTGGTGAACGCTGCGGGCTGCCGAGCAGTGAGCTGCCGGCTCTGCAGGGCCGCAGTGACCCCCGGCACACGCTCAGCCCCCAGACTGAGCTGGAGCAAAGCAGTGCCCCTTCCGCAGCCCTTCCCTTTGCCACTGCTGTGGTGCTGTGAGCTTGGCCAAGGGAAGCAGTGGTGCAAGGTGCAGGTCAGAAGAAAGGGAATGGATTGAACCAGGGACAGTTTGAAGTAGTTACTGGCATCTTCCCTTAATGACCAATGGTGACACCCAAGACGAGTCGCACCGGCTCTCTTTTCTCTTCCCGTGTACCTATGTATTACATGTTTTTTCATTCTCATCATCTCTTTCCCTGCAGCCTTTGCCCAGGTTGCAACACAGCAAGGCACGTGTTTTCAAAAGGAAAAAGAAATGCTTTCACAAGGGTCAACCCCTCCAACCAGCTTAGCTACAAGCAGGAAAGTTCTGCTCCAGACTTGGAGCCCCATTGCCCAGACTGGGGCTGTCACGCTGGACAGGGGTTGTGCAGCTCTGTGATGCAGAGCCCTTTGGAGTGCTGCCTGGTGGGAACCCCAAAGGCAGAAGTCAGCCTGGAGGACGCAGCCCTGCAGAGATCACAATGACTTTCCGGCTCCGAAACACATTCCCTTCTGGTGTGAAAAGGCTTTGAGTGCGACAAATGGTATTTTGGTTCTGGGAGAGGTTGGGTGGGAGCTGATGCAAAGTTTATTGCCACAATTGCTTGTCGCTCCCTTCCTGAAAGCTCTGGCAGCATTGCGTAAGAAAAATTGCCCTCACAAGGATAGAAAATTATCTAATAGGGGAATTGCAGCGGTGCGCTGGGCAAATGTTACGGGGATCTTAAAAAATAATTTCCAAACTTAAGCACAGGAAATTGTGTCTGTAACTACACCCTGTATTGCTATTGTACACAGAGCCGCTTACAGCCTGGGACACAGTTTTGCCATAAGAACTGGTTCGGTGCGACAGAGCTCAGTGTTCACCCCATGTTCCTGCCTCAGCTTCACTTGTCTGGAGCTGAGCCCGGGGCTGCTGCTGTCTGCATGGAGGCGGTCACACAGCCGTCAGTTTCACCTGATTTCTTCTTGGAAGTCTCCAGGGGGATGGGGCGTCCACCACATCTCACTGTTACAGTGGGCTCCAAAAGAGGAGCACAGCAGCACTGCCAGCCACCATTCTGTGCGCATCTGTCCATTGCTCTGATGCCTTCGGATTGGAGGATGAGTTGGCCTTTGTCAGTTCCAAAGGGCTTTTCTGGTTACAGTACCTTGACAAATAAAGGACTGCACTGCATGAAGTGAGATGGGATGGAAATCCTGGTAAAACTTTGCAGCAGAGTAAATGTTACAGGCTAAAATATGTGGAGAACAATGGTCTCAAACTGCAGAACCGACCTGAATTGCTGGCTGGCATTCAGGTTGTTGGAGGACCTGATCCTTCCTCCCACAGCAGCAGTTGGACTCCTATTGTTCCAGCTGTGCATCCAAAGATTTGCATTTGTGACAAGCGTGGCATTTTTGGAAAACACTTTGCTTGGATTAATTATTTTCATTTCCTAACTCTTCAGTGCTCTCCAGATGGAGAGAAAATAGTATTAAACTTCAAACACAGAGAGGAAAAGAGGAAAGAAGGAGGAGAAGCACAGAAGTTCCCCCGAGCGCCTTGCTGAAAGGCACAGTCTGCTACAAATCATGTAGCTCTTGTTGCTGATATATCCCCCATGTCTGAAGTCCCCACATTAACATCAGTCCTGGGTGTCACCTCGCCCTTCTTCCCGCTGTCCTCTCCCAGGAGCCGCTCAGCAGACAGCAGCAGTGCGTTGGGTCACTGCTTTGCGCTCTGAAACCACACAGCCAGTGGGATCTGCACAGGCAGTGTCCCTCTCTGTCTTTAAGTTACGTGGCATTCAGCCTGTCTGGTCTCGAAGCAGTGGGCCCTATAGAGAGGTGAAAACTTCAGGTCCGCAACAAGAGATGTCTGTGAATAGTCTACTGAAGTCAATAGCGGCGGAGCAGTCCTCCGCCGCCTCTTCTCAGCCCCATTCCCCTTCAATCGGAGGGCCCGACTTTGTGAATAGAGTTAACAGCTTTCCTGGAAAACTGGCCCATGACATTATTTCCTTGTGAACTCCATCCACCTGTCATGTTAGGGCTTGGTGCGACGCCAGCGCGGGCAGGAAATAATAGGCAGCAGGATGCTGGTGTGTGCCGATGGCCCTGACCCTCCCATTCCTGAACATGAATAAGCTCCGAGCTCACACAGCGTCACAGCCGTGCGGCTCCTGGGCCAGCAGAAACGCTTGGGTGGGTGCACAGCCGCTGCAATAACATCCAGGCAGCCGGGCTGCACGGGAAGAGCCGCTGCTGCGCTCCCGCGGCCGCTGCTGCTCTTTGTTCCCCCACCCGTGCTCTCGTGGTGCCGCCAGCGGAGCAAAGGACAAAAGCACAAAGCACACTGTGAATTAGCTGAGATCCCCCCAAAGAGCACCAGAGCTTCACTGAGCGGCTGTTGCCACTCCTGTAGGGAAAACGGGCCGACGCAGTTTGCAGTGAGCTTCCTCCTGCTGCTGCCCTGCTGTCAGTGGGAAAGGTTTGAGCAGGACGGACTCTTGGGGTTAAATGGTGAGTTAGAGAGCCTGCATCAAAATGAGAGAAGGGAAAGATCACATACGCGCACACATGCGCTTCCCTGGTCCATGCAGGAGTGCAGGACCTGAGGCAGGGATAGTCCTGACGCCCACAGCATAGATGCACCCTCCCCATGGGAAGTGCCTTCCCAGGACCGATGGCCGCAGCCCACGTAACTGCCAGGAGGGTCCGGCAAACAGAAGGTTGTTGTGAACCAGCACTCACCACCTCCACGCCGCCTTTGCAGCCTGGTGGCTGGGAAGCATCCGACCCCACAAGGCCTTCTGAGTCAAACCATGAGCATCTGTCCTCATCTCCCGTATTATGGAAGAGCTGGAATCCTTCTCACCATTAACTCAGGGGTTCCTCAAGAAGATGCGGGGTTGGGTACAGTCAGCGCGAATGGGGTTGGTCCTGCAGCAGATGGGGTGTGTTGTGTACGACCATCCATGTGCCACTTCTGCTCCGTTTCTCTTTCTATGCAGACAGAGACAATGAAAGTGCCGTCCTTTGCCCACTGACTGATGGTGCTTTGGAGGATGACCTCTGCAATCACACAACCAAAGGGCTTTTCAGCTGTCAGGCCAACTCGTGAGATAAGTTTGTAAAGAAACATCCTGCTCCCATAGCCACTTCCCTATAATTAAAACATTTTCATAGGAAAACCCGATGACTAGATCAACTGTCTCCTGACCTGGAAACAAAACGGGTGCAGCTGAAACGGAGTGAAATTCAGGCTAGAAGCAAACCATCCTGTCACCCCATTCCCTTTTTGCCCAAAGGCAAAAAGTGCTGAACAACGTCAATGCTGTGCAAAGATCAGAAGGACAGTTGGGCTACTGCTTACATTGCAACTCTTGCAAAATGGGACATTATGTCTAACAGTATCGACAGCCTTGTTTGCCTTTTGAAACAAAAAACCATACGCTTAGATATTTGAACCAAGCTTCTCATTCATTTCAGTCTCCCCATGACAGCAGCTGAGAGGTGTCCATCTCCCCGCACAGATGGGCACTGCCCTGCCCGGCACATCATGTTCTACAGCTGCCCCCGACCTCAGCACTTCGCAGAACTTCAGCACGGCTCCGAGATGTCTTCATCCATCACCTGCCCGTGTATTTTCTCTCACCTTTACACTGAGACGGTGACCATTAGGTCCCACTGGTGGCAGTGCACAGTGGGCCTGGCGGCGCTGGCCGGGCTCTGCGGGCTGGTAGAGCTGCCCCAGGTCCTCCTGGCAGAGCAACGCCGGGACACAAATTTTGGGTATTTTTGAGCGCCATCTACTGGAGTTTTATCTGTTTTCTAATTGTTTGCACACATTACGTATATACATAAACTGCTCTGCGTTAAGAAGGATGAAGGATTCCAAACTGAGAAGAACGAGATAGTGAGACTTCATGCCGCCGGCGCCCCAGGGCTGGCAGGCAGCCCTCCCTGCCCCCACCACCACTCTGCCACGCTCCAAGGTTTTTGTGTTCATTTTTCTCTTTAATTTCCCGAGCTGAACCATTTCCAAAGGTTGGAGTTACAAGAGGCCTGGAATCCCCAAGCGGACACATCCCACACGGGGAAATGATGACGCGATCAACTTAAAACATTTTATAGAGGAGTAAGTTTCATTGCTCATTCATTTTTACTGGGAGCTGTGGTCACGTTAAGAGATTCGGTTTTCAACCGTGTTGTTTTTAAAAGATCAAAAGGAGAAGGATGACAGGAAACGCATGCATCTTGCTGAAATGTTGTACATGTAGATGGAGGCCGTGCGCTGAAATGCAAGCACAGAAAACTCCTGAGACTGAGATTCATGCTCCCAGTTTGGGAAGACAAAAGGAGAGACAAACTCTTCCTGCCCTGAGGTTCCAGGCGGCAAAGAGCTCCAAATCCCGGGGTGCTGTTTCTCTTTGCAGCTTGCCCTTTTGCTCTGAGAGAAAATAACCTGACTTGGGGGGTTCTTCCTCTCTGTGCCTGCTTTGCACACCCCGCTGATACCTCGCTGTGCGCCAGTTCTGCCGACGTCCTCAGCTCAGCGCAGCAGACTGTTGGCAGGTTCGGTTTCCTGTAGCAGAGGCAAAGCTTTTGTACTTTTTCCCTTTGGGCGATTTTCTTTTTCCCAGTGTTAGAAGCACACGAGGCCTTTCCAGCTGGGAAACGCACACTGCGGGCGGTGGGGCCAAGAGCACAAAGAGAAAGGAGTTTCAGGACAAGTTACGGCACCGACATCTGGCATATAGATTTGACGTCTCTGTCGTCTCCTTTGCTGGACAATGCTCTGTCCCCAGAGTGAAGCCTTTGTTCAGCGCTGGAACTCTGCGAATGTGACTGGCATCAGCTCCACAGAGCGCTTGGAGCTGTTTGCACAGATCCGCCAATTGAAAGGGGTGAAGCTGCTCAGCCCTCCCTCGTGTTGTGCCCTGCACGTCATGCGCTTGGGCAGCCAGCCCTGCTGACACCAACACGAGGAGCGTTTGGCAGCGGATGAGACACAGAAATGGTGACATGGAAGGGAGGAGGAGGCAGCCTGGCTCCCAGCACAGCCCATGGGAGAGGAGAGGTGGGCAGAGCGCTCCGCAGCCCCTGCACATCACGGGCAGAAGGAGCAGCGCTGGAAACAGCATGAACTGCTCTGATGGGATTATTGCTTTTTCCAGCAAAAATTAAATCCACCTTGAAACAACATTTTCCCCTGGGCTGGTGCAGCAGTTCAGCTGAACATAAAAGATGCTATTGAAGCAATTTTTGGCATGGAGGGGATTAAGTACCGTGAAGTCAAAACTAAGAGCTTGCAGTTCAGCAACACCCATAGCATGAAATTACGTTCCTCAACATGTGAGTTCTATCATGGCCAGACCTCATGGCCATCTGACAACTGCCCTGGGAAGTTTTGGGTCAAAGCCCTGACAGGCGCTACGAGCGTCCCACTGGATGATGGGACAAGTGATGGGAGCAGTGCTGGAGCAGAGCTGGCTGCACTGCAGGGGCTCCTCAAGGAGGGAGAACCTCTTCTGAAGCACTGTCATTTAGCAGCATTTGTCAATGAACACATCTCCAAAGCGGCCTCTTCCGTGTGATCACACCTTGCTGCCTGAGACGTGAAACGAAGAGCTGGGCTGCTTTTTGAGGGGTGACTTTGGCAGTGGGCCCAGGAGCAGAACTCAGCTGCTGTGCTCTGCTTCCCTGAATGTACCGCTGTAGTGGAGGTCAGAAAGAAAAGTCTCTACTTTTTATATGCTCTGTCTTAATACTGCGCGTTTCCATCATCTGGTTTGATACATGAGGAATAAATAGGGAACTTCCTCATGCATGGGCTGTGCTCGGATCACTCAGCATTGTCCTTTGGTGTTGGACCATTTCGATAGCGTTTGCCAAAGAGAAGCTTGTGCCTCATGTTCCTGGATGTGTTCAACACTTTTCCAGCTCATCAGCTGCACTTCCTGTTGGGCACTCTCCTCATTGATGGAAGTGATTCCTATTTGATTTCCCCAACGTTATTTTGTTCAGATATTACGCTTTGCTGTTTGTCTAACAGCTGTTCAGTTAAACACAGACCGTCCTTGTGCATACAGATCCCACCGCATTATGCTTTACTCTTCACTGAAGCAGATGAGGTGAAAACCTTCATTTTCTGAGTGAAGAAATGTGCCCTGGTCAGCACAGCTATAAACACGTGTGATATAATGAAAGTGCAGTGCTTCCTTTATTCCTCGGATACCTTTGTCTCACTGATGATAGTAACAAAACTTTCCGATTCCCATGAAACCAAGATTTTGCCCACAGGTGTCTCTCCATTGGCATCTTCATTTTCATGATGAAGGAGCTTCATCTTTGTGTCAGTTTCATGGAGCAGAAGAAATAAATGCATATATCATCCTCTGAATCAACATAGAAAAGCGTTTTTCTCCCAGCCAAATTGGATGAAGTTTTAGTTATCAGAGGCCTCTGGCAGAGCTGTTGGGCCCCCACCCAGCCCCCGAGTGGAGGTCTTTCCCTTCTTACTGGAGGTTTCACCCGCAGTGCACAAAGAGGGAAGGTTCCTTTGCTTCAAGTGAAACTGCACTCGAATGCGTTAAACCATTCCAGCAGATGGAATTCAGGTTTCAGGGCTGTTGTTTTTTTTTCACGTAGGGAAAGTAATTTGGTTTGGAGCCATTAATTAAGCAATCCAAAAAGGCAGTGGAGCCACAATCAAATTACAGCCTAATCACATTGCAGCGAAACTGCCAAGTGATCCTGGCTGTCGTGGCTGCACAAAGCGCCGCTGTGAGCTGTCAATCTTTCTCTCACCAACAGGAAAGTCAACTTCCACCCTGTTTACAGGGAACCTTGGGCCTAGGTCCTAAGCAAACTTCCTCTGCCGCGACTGCCAACAGAAAGCACTGCGCGGGGCTTTGGTCGCTCAAAATCCATTATTTGCCGTATCACAAAGCCATCTCGCTGCCCCTCAGCCCTCCTTTCATTTGTTTGGGTGCCAGAGATTCTTGGTGGTACCACAAGGAGCTGAGAAAGCAGCCTGTCAGAAGCTGGTATTACTCAAATGCATCCAGAGAGTGGCAATTAAAGGCAATATAAGATCCCCCTATTCCCTTTTCTACGTGTTTTCTCTGGAAAACTCTGAATACATCTCTTGTTCAGATAAAAGCCATTGTGAAGATGCACTTTGGGTGATTTTCTGCTCTTGTTGCAAACTCAGCGAACAAACCAGAGGCGCTTAACGCTGAAGCAGGATGCTGATGCTCTGCTGAGCCAAACCTCAGCTCGTTCAGGTCACTCCTGCACCAAACTCCCTCTGCTCCTTGCATGCCTGCCCCAGCGTCCGCTCAAGCAGTTGGGCAGAAGGGTGAGATGAGTCCGGAACTGCACGGTGCAGCTCTGCAGTGAGAGCTGCACAACCCACAACCACTGCTAGGTATTTTTCCCATAGACAGGGGAGGAATTTGCATACAATGAGAACATTTTTTCTAAGTTAAAGCATAGCATGGATGTATTCCGTGTCTTTCAAGGAAGGTTTGGAGGACAGCCACGTGCATTTTGAAATCGCTGGACCAGAAATGAGCCATTGAAACGGATTTTGCAAGATGTGGTTTTTTACAACAAAGGGAGGGAACGGATCTCTCGTTCATCTTGGATCTTCAGAATAACATTTCATGACTCCCTTTCCAAAACAAAAGTAATACAACTTAATTGCTTTAAGTTCTTTATTCAGGAACATTCCAAGAACATCATCGATTGACCTTACGATTTGCCTCCGGTAATTGCTTTTCCCTGAAATACTGACAGCGGAGTTCTGACTTTTGCTGAGCTAACAGCACGTCCTGCAGAGCAATGCTTCTGGAGGCAGTATGGGAACGGTAACGTCAGGCCTGAATACAGATACAGGGAACTCACACTGCTGCATGCTTTATGAGATCAGCCCCAGGGTTCATGTTTAAGGCTAAGGGAGCTGCAGCCAGGGCACAGCTCAAGTAATGCTCCTTCTGTGTTCCTCCATAAATTTAAATCTCTTGAGCTTGCATATACACTAACAAACATGTACATATATAAACACAACACAATATCTTTGGAAGCACCTTTATAACCAGAACAACCACCTGCTTTGCACTTTGAATGGAAGTGATTGAAGTAGCAATGATTAACTAAATTATTTACAGTTGTCAGTGATCTTAATTGGTTTCTAATGAATCAGAATGCATTATAAATGCAATTTCTATTCAGCTAGAGCTCTGAGCAACCTGGAGGCTCTTTCTGGTCTCAGCTGGATGTGCAGGTTGGTAACACCACAGTGCCCATTTTTCCTTGGTCTGAAAGAGCTACTTCTGTAACTGTTCATTGTATTGAGGTTATGTGGGTTTAATTTCAATGTAAGGTGGTAAGCCCATGAAATATGTGTGGGTTCTGTATGTGATGCACTGCCTGTAACAAATTGGTGTGTTAGCAGGTCTGGTAGAGTGCTGCTGAGTATCTCATTGCCTGGCCCAAGCAGCTCTCACTTTCTCTGCTGTCTATTGAACATCTGGCTGTTTTATTTTCTATTTCTTTTGCCTGCTGAAGTGTAAGAATGTTGATTAGAAAATGTGCTTTCCCCATAACATCAGAATTTCTCTCACCATAATAAGCACACAGGGTAGTTAGCTTTAGTACCTAAGTGTTTTTCTCTAGCATCTCTTAGATGCATAGGAGGATTCCATTTTGTTGTTTCAATACCAGCGCCCAAATTCTGTTGGTTTGCACAAGGAATTGGTACCTATAATGTGCTCAGGGCTGATGGGGCTGGTAAAGTTTCCAAGTTATTCTGTAACTTTAAAGCATTCTGGGCAGGATTACATCCTCCACAGCAGCACACCTACATGTGGGAAAGAGAAATGTAACCAATTCCCCTGCTGACCTTTATCTTATTGTGTCTATTTAAAACAGGAAGAGCATGCCCATTGGCTCAGCTAATACCTTAAATAACTAAGAGACACCCTGCTATTCCCAATTCCTGACTACTTCCTTGTTTACTTCTCTTGGCTAGCAGCAACTTGCATGTATATTTCAATGTGTATTCAAATGTCCAATTCTAGACAGGTATCACCCAAGAGAACAGGACAGTTTGGGTGTCTCTCTCAAAAGCACAGCAGGGTTGGATTCATGGAAGGACTGAAGCCTCCATCCCCAGAACACTCCCTGCATTCTGCCCTACAGAGCACCTGGTGGCGTGTGGGCTGGGGTGAATCAGCAAGAGAGGTGTGAGACCACATTGAGCTTTGCCTGACTGTAGCGTGCATCCCCAAAAGAAGAGGTTCTCTGCTGAATGGTGTGCTCTGCAAGCCTGTGACCTTACTGTTAATGAAGCCTTCATGCAAACAGGGACAGTATCTCTTTCTTCCATCCTGGGTCGCTGCTTCAGCCACAGAGCTGTTTCTGGGGGAAGTTCCCTGCTTGGATTTCTGCTCCTTGTCTGCAGGGTCCTTTGGGTTGTGGTGCTTGGGTGGAGAAGAGCATGCCATGTTTTGTGCTTCCTGTTAGCTCACCTGGTGAGCCCCTGGGTGTCTGAGATTCTCATGATGCTTCTGGGGCTCTTCCCATGGGAACTGACTGCTTGGCCAAGGCTGCTGCTCCTGTTATTGACATTGGCCACCACAGACAGTGGTGTGAAGCCATGGAAGCCCCATTCCTGCAGATGGTCCCACTGACTCACAGAGGTCATCTGGCCATCGCAAAGACTTGATTTGCTTGGGCTTCTCCTCAGCCTGTTGGACAGTAATAAAGAAATGGAAAGAGTAAGAGCAAATGTCTCTACAGATCTGACACACCCTCCCAGGTAAACAGGGACGATCTTGTTCAGAGTGTTTCCTTACTGCTTCAGTTATGCTTTTAGTAACTTCTGCTGTGGCTATTATAAACATCCTATAGATATGGGGAGGTTAGCAGTGTGTTTTTAATGTTATCTCTTAAGTAATGACTATTGCTGGGGCTGCACAGTCTAATTTGCTGAGGATATGAGCAGGAAAACTGCTGCCCACAGTGTGGGCCATCAGGAGCACAGAGCAGGGCTGCTCCTGGTGCTGCAGTGGTAACCCCCATCTGGCTGCAGGGTCAGGAAGAGGAGGAAAATATATCTGAGACTAATTGTCTCACCTCAGTTGGGTATTTGTATGCTACCTTGCTGAGCTTCTTAAGCTCATGTAAGAAGTTTTCTTTCTTACTGCCTTGGATCTAAAGCTAGACATTTAAAAAACACTTCTTGTTGTATGCAGAACTTCATATCTTGATAAATAGGATTCGATTTCCATTGGTCTAAAGCTGTGTTTTCTGTATATGGGAAATGGAAAGCAAATGCGCTTAATGGAGATCTGAAGGAGCTGCAGCCACTGGGTTTGAGGGTGGCTCTCCCAGCCCCTGGGATGGATAGCTGGGGCAGCTCCTGCCTGCAGGGTCCCCTGCACTCCATGGCTGCATTTGGTGTTCAAGGTCCAGGTGCTTCCCGGGGTGAGCGGCTGATGGCGAGGCAGAACAGCGGGTGGTGGCCGTTCCCAATGCTCTGCACCAGGAGGCGGTGGCTGTGCTGACTGTCAGAGCACCGAGGGGACCCCAGGGCCTCTCCCTGGGGTGGTGGCCAACAGCCCTGGTGCTGTACCGGATGGACGCTGTCGTTATGAAGCAGGTCACTTTGGAAAAGGGGCTTCCTTGCAGGAGTGACTGTTCTGGTGTGAGTCAGTAGGTCCACATCTGTGCAGGTGAGGGGTAAGTGGGAGGAAAAACGTCCTTCCAGTCCTATATAAAAATTCTGCTTATATTGAGCTGGAAACTTAAACCTGAAAGGGCACTTACAGAGCCACAGTTGCTGTGTTTTAAGGGAAAACAGCAAAAAGTCATCGTAGAGTTAAACAATCATCCTCCACCTTTATTACATGGAGGAAATGTGGCATGGGATGAAAGGAAGGGCTTTAATACGCTGCTGAAGATGTTAGATTCCATGTGGTAGGCAACATCCAAAAACATGAAATCACTTCCAAAAAACACAGCTGCTCTGCGAGAGCTCTGATTTCCATCTGAGAGAACTGTATGAGGACGTCGGGGCAGGAACGTCATCACAGGCGCTGCTGAACTGGAGAGAGGACTGCATTGTTTTAGTGGTAGTGCTCAGTGACACTGTTCTGTACTGTCAGCCTTTTGGAAAAAGATATGCCTGTGAATTAGCACATTACTGACTGCTCCAATGGCTGTTTGTCCTTTAGGACGTGAGATTAAGCAGAATGCTCTGTTGCTTCGATGCTTCTGTGGGTGAGATTTGTCTTAAAGGCTATGTTCTAGCTCAGGCTGCTGGCAAGCTGGGGAACGCGCTGCACTCACTCAGGTGTGGGCTGTGATAACCTCTCTGAGCAGAGCTGTGGAAGGGGAGCTCTGTGCTGCAGTGAGAACTGCTGAAAGTCATTAGGGCTTGGCGTTGGCCGGACCTTCGCAGCGTGTTTTTGTAGCTGCACATGGAATCTTACCGAGGCAGAAGGCAATATCCTCTTCCACTGGGATGCTCAATTCTGAAATCATAACATTTATGTTTTCTATCATTTAAAACAGCCCTTGGGTTCAGGTTTCACTGCAGAAGAAAAATTCTCCCTCTGCTCTTGCGGCACGAGAGCAGTAGGGCTGTTCTGCTGAGACCCTTGTGTTAACAGGAGCCTGTCAGCCCCTCTCTGAAAGATGGATCCGTGGCAAAGAGCACAGTGCCCGGCTGCCTGTGAGGTCGGGTTGTGCTGGGAGCGGGGTGCCTGCTGCCAGCAGCTCCCAGTGCCTGCAGATGTGCATAGTGGTAAGGGGCAGTGAGAGCTCTGGGGCTGCGGTGGGGAGCGGTCAGAACATGACCTTCGGTGCTGGGGAGGGCTGGTGGGGCTCTCCGGTTCCTGCAGCGCATTGGGTTGGGAGTGCTGGAAGAGAAAAGAATGAGCCCTGTGTTCTCGCTGGGGTGTAGTCAGCCCAATTAAGTACGGTTTCTGAAGTTGCTGACAAGTCTG
>JANHGO010003231.1:0-27701 GCA_024606505.1 Aquila spilogaster | reverse complement strand
CACTTTTAAAGAATGTTCAGTTTATCAGTGGGGACTTTAATCTCAAGCTTCATAGAGTACAAAAAGAACATTGATCCCACTGTTTTGTCCTCTAGGCCATGAGGCATGCACATTTTTACATTCATTTGTCATAAATAAAAATACATTTTGCCCTTTGAAAATACCAAATGCCGGCTTTTAAACAAAATAATTTTCCATCATATTTTTTCCCTTTCTTTTAACATTTCCTTCACATTTTTCTTTTCTTCCTTTTATCCCAGACTCATTCCAGACTCATTTCCTCAATCTGTTAATGCCTTTCTTCCATTTTAAGTACTCACAAGAACTTTGCAGAATTCCTTGTTTTGGACCCTGTCCACACTAGCAACTGTTTGGGGATTTGACCTGGTAGTTTGAATGAATCAGAATTATTAAGAATCCTCTTCCTGTTTTTTTTTTTTTCCTCTATATAGGTTACAGGATGTACAAATCATATCTCTTTACTCAAGTTAGACAAAGAAACGTGTGACATTATTTGGGTTTGACCAGGTCTGCAAATGTAAGGAACTGGACAAAATCCGTTCATTTATCATTTACTTCAAATGTATCTTCTTTTCTTTATTTAAGTAGATTTCATATGCAAGAGTATCTTGGAATCTCATAAACTCTCTTACAGAAACAAATTCATTTGTCATTTTTCCATACTTATTTGAAAATAAAACATACATGTTTTTCACTTGCTTTGCAATGATCTAAAGCTGCCACTATCCGAAGTGTGTTCAATAGCCCCTGCTAATAATCAGTGAATCGAGGATCTATATCTGATTCCCCACAAAGAACGTACAGGACTTGTCTTCTCCAGATCTGAACAGCCAGTTATTGCCTATGGTGAGAGGGCCCTGCTCCCAGGCTCTGCGCAACCTTTAGTTCAGGCCACTGTAACTCCTTCCTCCTCCCCACATAGTTTATTTTTCCTTAAAATACATAGGGTTTTTTTTTCCATTTTTTCTTTGATGGAGCTGTGAACAAACAACAGCATCTTCTCAATCAAAACTGTAGAAAGGTCTCAAATTCTGCTTTTGCTTGCCAGTATCTGAAAGAGCCCCGCTGGTTAAAAAGCTCATTAAAGCTTACGCAAGGAAGATATGCATATCCTGTATCCTACCTCAAAATATAAAATGTTTTGATTAAGAAAAAAGAAGTAAAAAATGGAATGCTACTAAAGGGTCTGCGGCTTTAACTTTAGTGAGAGACGCATATAGAAGTACATATTTATAACACTTTTTCAAGTTCCACGATGACCAAGGTTTAAATACATTATTTTCTTTCATTTTCACTTAAGTGAAATAGAAATATTAAAGTACTGTATCAGTTTGCAAAAACTAACTTTGGAGAAAAGTCATTGGCAAGATAACATTCATAAACTTGAAACTACTGGCATAGATCCCAAATGAGCAGACAAGAATATTCTTTCTTTCCAACTCATCTTCTTACTTGGTGAATAGCATAGTTCATTTCATCACAGCCTCCTGTGCCTCATTGAGTTTGTTTTGAAAGTCTGAAGTTTATATAGAATAAAAGCATATTGCAGCCATGAGTGATAAGGATGATTAAGAAAGATCAGATTGTGGCAGATAGGACTTGATCCTGAAAAAAAAACAAGCTCCTTACTTCTCATTGACTTCAGCAGTTATTATACATGCAGCACTAGAGAGAACATGGTATCTAATTCTCTTTTTATTTCCTATACTTTGTACTGGTGTCCCGGTTTTGGACGGGACAGCAATGCAATTGCAGGCCCCCCAGCAAACTCTGCCCGGTTTTATGGTTGAGCAACACATAATATGTTATGGAATATCCTTTTGGCCAGTTTGAGTCACTGTCCTGGTTCTCTTCCCTCCCATCTCCTTGTGCACCCCAGCCTCTTTGCTGGCAGGGCAGCATGAGAAGCAGAAAAGTCCTTGATTTAATGTCAGCACTGCTCAGCAACAACTAAAACATCAATGTGTTATTAACAGTGTTTTCATCTTAAATCCAAACCACAGTTCCATACCAGCTACTAGGAAGAAAATAAACCCTGTCTCAGACAAAATGAGAACAACTATTAATCTTTAAATTTAGAGGAGATACAACCATGGGAGCAAATGCAAGGAAGGCCTAGGTATGTGACTGCATCTACAAATCAGCTAGCTAGATAACTAGTTGGTTTTCTAGTAGCAAAGCCACTCAGTTTCATTTTCACAACTTTTGATAGATTCATACTATTTTCTATGACCTTGCCAACATTTCTAGTAATTTTTGCAATCTAAAAAAGGAAATACAGCAATGCAACATGATTTAAAATATACCTACTGGTTGTATTTTAAATAAATAAACAAATTCTGAGTAAAAAGCTACACCTTAAAACTGGAGGTGCAAGTGAGTTCTCTTTCATAATCTTGGACTTGATACTATTTTTGGACTGTAAAAATATTTTACTACTTCATTATCCACCATATTTCCAGTAAGCCGAATTGCCCTTTGCAAGCTCTGCCCAAGAAGGTAGCTCTCTGATGCAACCTGGCCAAATATGATTCCCACAGGTAAGACTGGAACCAGTGGAAACATGTGGAGCAGTGAAGACTTACCCTGTATAGAAGAGGATCATGTCAGGGAAGATTTAAAGAAATTGTACATGCACAAGTCCATGTGTCCTGATGGGATGTCCCCACAAGCGCTGAGGGAGCTGGTCAATGTCACTGTGAAGCCACTCTTGATTACCTTAGAAAGGTCATGGCAGTCAGGGGAGGTTCCTAAGGACCAAAAGAAAGCAAATGTCACTTACACAGGGAACTGCAAGGCACTCAGCCTCACCTCACCTCGATCCCTGGGAAAATGATGGAGGAAATAATCCCAGAAGCCATTTACAGACATATGAAGAACAAGAAAGTGATTCAGAGTAAACAGAATGTATTTACAAAGGAGATGTCAAGCCTGACAAATCTGATAGCCTTCTACAATGAAATGACTAACCTGGTGGATGAGCGTAGAGCAGTACATATTGTTTATCTTGCCTTTAGCAAGACTTTCAACACTGTCTCTATAACATCCTCATTGTCAAATTAATGAAGCACAGATTAGATAAGTGGACAGTGAGGTGACTGCAAGACTGGCTGAACTGCTGGGCTCCAAGGGTTGCAGTGAGCTGCTCAAAGTCCAGCTGGATGCCAGTTACTAGCAGGCCACCCTAGGGCTACCCCAGGTTTTTAAACAGGTCATTACTGATGGGTGATGGGGCAGTGTGCACCCTCATCAAGTCTTCAGGGAATAAAATACTGGGAGGAGTCACTGATGCACCAGGTGGTTGTGCTGCCATTCAGAAGAATCTGAAGTCTGGAAAAATGGGCCAAGAGGAACTTCATGTAGTTCAACAAAGGAAAATGCCAAGTCCTGCATCTCCGTGCATGAAGGACATGCTTGGGGGCCAAACAGCTGGAAAGCAGCTCTGCAGAAACGGACTCTGAGACTGACAAAAACATTTGAACACAAACCAGCAATGTGTCCTCCCAGAATTACACTGGCAGCATCCCAGGCTGCACTGGGAAGATCACTGCCAGTAGGCTGACAGAGGCAGTCCTTCACCTCTAATCTTCTCTATTTAGAGGGCTGAGTCCAGCTCTTGCCTCTTCAGTACGAGAAAGATATGGCCTTACTGAAGTGAGTGCAGAAAAGGGCCAAGAAGGTAATTAAGAGACTGAAGAATATTTCATATTAGGAGATGGTAAGAGAGCTGTGACTAAACAGCCTGGAGAAGGGAAGGCTCAAGGGGATCTTAACAGTCTGCAGTCTGTATAAATACCTGATAGGGGGGCATAAATACAATCACCCCTTCCCACCACAGGGGGCTTCAACTCTGCCCATGGCAGGGAGTTTGAGCTCAATGATCTTGAAGATCCCTTCCAACCTAAGCCATTCTATGATTCTATGATAAAGATAATGGAAGTAGTTGTATTTCATGGAAGGAGAAGAGGCAATGAGCACAAACTGAAATACAGAAAATTTCATTTAAATATAAATCTCCACTTTTTTGCTTTTAGAACAGTCAAACTGTGAGGAAGTTGCCCAGTCTCCAGCCCTGGAGATACCCAAAGCCCACCTTGACATGCCCTTAAGCACTGAGTGCTAGCTAACCCTTCTTTGTGGCAGGTGGTTGGACTAGATAATCTCCAGGGGTACTTTCCAACTTCAGCTAGTCTGTAAGTTTGGCCAGAAAAATAACAAAATTTCCCTTATTAGCATTTAAGATTAATTCATTACATTCACAAATCAATGAAGACAGAAGATTGGCTGAGAATGGGTAAGGAATATCCAGATTTTTAACTCCTTGACTTCACTGTAACTTTCTCTAAATTCATCAGCAGTCAGCAATACAGTTATCATAATGCTACTACCACTAATTACTATTTCTGTGTTATTATTATTATTATTATTATTGCCATCTTAATTACTGCTGAGATTCCGTGGCTTGTCTTTTCAGCCTCACCAACTGGCTAGAATAAATGTTGTGTGTGTGTGGATAACAACTGTATTCATTTGTGCATATTCTATATTTAGTGTCAAAAGATGTGATCTCAAGTAGTCTAAAAGCATAGAGGCATAATGCAGTGGGTGTTGTCTCAAGAGGGTCTTCTATGATAAGTTCTTTCACAGCACTGGCTCCAATTACAAACCTTCATGTGCTTGGCAACTATTTCCAGTTGAAATTGTGTTATTACCTTGTGAGTGGCACAATGCCACTCTAGCAGATGGGCATCAGCATAGGCATGCCAGAGAACTAGTACGTGCATTGAGTTTTAGTATTAGGGCCCATATACGCATCTACTTTATAAGTGCCTATAAATTTGCATCCTGGTTGAAGGGAGTGTGTAACTGCAACTCCATCTCAGTTTGGCATTAATTTTGACATTCTCAGAATACTTCTGATATTACTGAAGATGACAATTTTGTTTGTTTGTTTGCTTTCTTGGCAAATAAGGGCTGTGATTAGCAAGGGTACATGGGTGAGGGAGAATGTTTTACAGCCTTCCATTCTCCCAGTATTCTCTTGGGAAAGCATAGAGGGATGTACACAAGTACAACTGCAGCCAGGGTGAATTTTCTTATTTAATATAATAGCTCAACTGAGTGTGGAAGGCAGATTCATGACCTTTCACGCTACAGAAGTGTGCATATACTGCAATTTCTTCTGAATAAGATTGCTAATGTTTCAAAGTGCTATAAGGGTCTTTACTTCTCCCTTGCAATTTTATTGACATTTTTCTCCTACTTTTCATTTGTGCTATAGTCTAAATTTTACACTAAATCATTTAAGTTTGCTCCAGAGAGGCTCTAGATGCCACTCCTAGACACATAGCCATGATTGTATATTCTTAAAACTCTTATTCCTGGTATAGAATAGGTAACAGAGCTCTCAGCAAATGCACTGCAGTTAAATTCATTTGCCTGAGGGGATGAAATCAAAATACTTATTTGTATTAAGATGCAACTCCTATAACTATGGATAAAATAATGTAGATACAATTTTGCTTTGAAATATAACACATTTTTTTTTTCCCAATAATTTGTGTGTGGGCAGGGGGAGGGAATTATGTACATGCAGAAAATTTCATGTTTGCTCAAACTGTATGTTCAGATTTCGGAACCAAGTGTTAAGCTGCTGTATCTTGACAAAACTGATACTAGCTCGCATCAAGACAGTATCCACTTCTTTGGATATTTCAGAGAATCTTTTTACATTTTGGAAAAGACTTGATGTAAATACTTAGAGTTGAATTCAGCTTGTGTTTAATTCCATGAAGTCCAGATCTCAGTTTCAACGAGTGTTTAACCTGACACGTGGCTAGCCAACATCCCTGTAAATTTGGCATTATTATGGTTTAGGTATAAAAAAACTGCACAAAATTGCATGCATACTGTAGTAGAAAAGTTGTTTTAAATGGACTTGACAAAATTATCAATTTACTGTCTTGTTTGATGTATTAGTTGTCTTTTTATCTCTAAACATTCCCTTAGGAAATCATAACAAGAAAAGAGATGTTGAGGTGCCCAATTCAGTTGCACAGTGTTGACTTTGAGTTTTATGGTGTGAGTCTGCTTGTGAGACACAACTAAATTTTAGTAACTCAGGAGCTGCTTGCTCATGAGTAGCTTGTGTCTGTGACACAGTACAAAGATTTTATCTTAGAAATTGTAGGACTAATGATTTATGCCCTGCACATACTTAAAAATGCCGTTGTGATTCAACAGTTCATTACACCATCTTTCACATTTTCAGCCTAGAAACAATGCAAACAATGCTGACCAAAAAAGGCGTCATTTTCCTGTGAAGTCACTGTTAATGAATGAGCTACTCCAGAACAGATACACGTTATGTGGCAAAGATTATAACCGCATAACATCAGGTCCTAGGTTATAGATACTTTTTGTATGAGTTTTGTATTTATCAGTCTAAACTAAAGTGCATGGAGTTTAATCTTACTGAACACAGAACCACAGTCCATTCACAGAAACTAGAGCCAGTAAGAAACTTCCTGGCAGCTCAAGTGCAGAAAATTCCTGGAGGAACTTACAGTACAACTGCCTATGCTGACTGGGACCAGCTGAAGCCTATGAAACTTCTGATGGTGGCAGTAACATAATACAGGATGAAACCCTGGTCACTTAGCTGAGACAGCAGGTATAGAAGCAGACGAGCTCCTAGGAAGAAGGGTATTTCTCTTCATTAAAATTTAAAATGAATCTTAATTTGCTTTTGTACTTCCACAGAATGAAACTAAGACCTTGTTGGGAAAATTGTGATTAGGAGAGAAAATTGTTATCTAACTCTAGGCAATTGTAATGCTATAATATCTCAATAAAGTTATAACTGAAAGAGACACACTTCTGTATTTTGCTACCAAAAATTTATCTGAAATCCCCAGTCAGTTCTGCAACTCAATAAGTCCTTCTTATATTGACAATAAGAAATGGAACTAATCAGAAACCTGGTGGTATTAGTGTGCCAGTTGTAATAAAAGACTCATTATGTTCCTCCATGAGTACTGGTATATATTTAAACAAGGACAACTGTACGTGGACCAGTGAATATATTCCAGGTATTTCTGACATCCACATTTCCTGCTCTTTCTCATCTATGAAGTCCAAAAAGAATCATGGGATAATTCAGGTGCAAAGGGACCTCAGGAGATCTCATGAGTCCAAACCGCTGCCTAAGGCAGGGTCAGCCATGAGATCAGTGCTTCAGTCTTGAAAACCCCGGTGGATGGAGTCTGCATAGCCTCTCTGGGCAACCTGTTCCAGTGTCTGGAGGTCCTCCTGGTCAAAAATTTCTCCTCATGTCCAGTTTGACCATCTCAGTTCAGTTTATGGCTACAAAAGATTAAAAGACGCCTACAGCATATCACAAAACCAAATCAAGATACATTTTGTCCGTAGACCTGATTTTCTGTAAAGGATTTCTTAGTTAGGATTTAAGGATTTACATAACATACACCTGAGTATGTTGTAATAGTACTCATAATATACAAGCTAATCCATAATTTGAATGATTGCTTGAAGACACTGTTCAAACAATTTTTTCTTAATCTCAGGAAAAATGGTATTGCCGTTCTCCACCAAATCCCTGCATGTTCCCATCAGAGAACCAAAGCAGTCAGAACAGCATGGTTGACAGACAGATGCCCATGACTGGGATAGCATGGGGCATTGATGTTAGGAGATTCATTGGTGGAGATGTGTGTGGGAAACTTACATATCATCTGCTTGTATTACACCTTTTTTTCAGGTCCTATTCAGCCCTTGCTTTTAAAGTATCACATTTGCTCAGAAATAAGGCTTCGGACAACAGATATCTACTAATTCACTGCTTGCCAGTCCTTGGTCATTACTGCTGATCATCATCCAGGAGGCCAATTACTTGTATATAAGGGAAGGTGTTACTAGAGGAGAGCTACAAGTTAGATCATTTCATTCAGTTCTCAGGCAGACTACTAGCATAAGGGTTTGAGAAGTTGTCCAGTTTCTTAGCTGACATTTTAATGCAGACTTTTTAAAACCCTTGGATATATTCAATAGCTCAATTTTTACATATATAAGAAAACCAACTTCAATTATAAGCTTGGGCAGCACCAAAAAAACAATTAAAAACCATGATTTACTTTGTCCTGATCAATACATGGTGGACAAACACAGTTTCAATATCACTATTTCCCTGGAGCCAAAACCTCATCAAATCATAACTTCATCATTTGCACTTGAAGTGACTTTGTGACAAGTACAAGCTGTGACAGCCAACTGGACACAATACAGAGGCACAGGAAAGCTGCTGTAGGAACACTAGAACAGGGTAAGAAGATTCAGCCCTAATTTTCCTAAGACAAGGAAAAGCAGAAAGTTTTAAGAAAATCTTCTAGAAGCACCAGAAAATATTCTCTTACTACTGAAAAGAAAAGAATCAAATGGGATATTATTGTGGATGTATATGAAGCACAAGAGCCTTTAAGACAGCCAGGACAACAAATCACAAAGAAAGACGTTAGAAGAAAAGTCCAAGCTGAGAAAGGTGTTCAAAATAAAAAAGATGATGGGGAGGAACTACTAATCCATATTTGGAACGGGTAGGAAGACTGACCAGAAGTTTTACAGTGCTCACTAGAGGGAAGGGGCAGGTGCACGGACGCTCTCACTGCAGGAGTCCATGTGCCTTGTGCTCGAGGGATGGGACAAGCCACCAGCTGCTGGAGAACACCCAGAGTCTCTCAGTGTATGAGTTGTGTGGCCATGACTCCAGCACTTTCATGCTGATTAACTTGATTGCTCTAAAATGTTAACAGTTTTCTTTCCCAGCAAGTTCACTAAAATAACATAACAAGACACTCCAGCCACTTAAGTCTTTACATTTCTGCTAGCTTTACAAATGATGTTATAAGCTATGGTAAGGGATTTCCTTTTGATCCCAGGCTATGGATCTAAAGGATGTCGCAAAGCAAATTATTTTTGGTTAACCACTATCTTTTGAGACATCTGATCGTGATATTTTGCTGAGATATCTGCAGTTACCAGCAGCACGGAACACCCTTGAGTGTCTCCATTCCTTCTTTTCCGTGAAAACTCAAAAGATAATGATTAGTCATTGCTCCCCTGCACAGAGAAGGGACCACAGGGACCAATGTTGTTACTCCTGTTGCTCAGTGTAAGAAAGCTAGTGTCTTAGAAAGGAGGCATGGTTAGCAACATATCCACCTGAGAAATCACTTCTCTTCTAGTGTCAAACTGCCAGCTTTGGATCAGAGGCTGTGCTGGAGCAAGTTGAGTATGAAAGAATGGCTTAGCCAGCAGGGTTTTATATGTAAGAGGAGTTTGGCTTGGGAATAAAGTCTGCCAGGTCCATCAAATCTCTGTTTCCTTTGGGAATAGAAATGGGCTCTGAAATGAAGAGGCTTCATTGTTTTCTCTGGAGGGGTTTCTTATCTCTTTTCAGGAATTTATTTTCTACTCTCTGAAGAATATTATATATATTTGGAGAAGTTAAACTATGTCAGGGAACTGAAATCTTCAGGTGGGCATATATCCGTATTTTATGAATTAAAAAAAATCAAAGGACTTGTGTTTGTGCACAATATTGGCCTATATTTTAATAACATGAATCGTGCAGATGTTGGTTATTAAATAAAATGATGAAAATTCAGTTTGTTTCTAGGATCACAGACAAACAAAAATTGGCTCACCGCGTTGCTAGTAGATGTATGAAAAACATTTAAAAAAATATATATATATTAAGTTTGGAATGATTCCAGACCGACAGCACCATCAATTACAGAAGTTTACACATTGCATGGAAATAAATGGTTTACCTCACAAGGAAGAAAGCTGGGAAGTAAGCGTGGGTACCATTTCTCCCCATTTTTTTGTGAGAGGATTATGTAAATTGTTGAACTGATGGTGTTGTCCTTTCTGCTTTGAAGCCCATTCCAGAGGAGCAGTACTTTTTGTGCTCCTCAGGCTCCTAAGGTACAGATGTTAACATGGCTCAGTGTTTGTAGTCACACAAACCTCACATCCGCAATCAAGTTCATATAATAAATAACTTGAAATCTTGCAGTCAGTCCCTGAAAAACAGCACTCTGAGGAGACACTGCCTCCTCTTGTTCACTCCAAGCTCTCAAGAGGAGACAGGGAGAAGATGGCCATGATGGACACTGGGCTACAGTGTTGCTCTGCCCTTCAGACATGGTCTGGCTTCCTGAGGTTCACTTCAGCAGGTTCTGGAATGCTCCAGTGAAACAGGAACTTTTGGTTTTTGTTTTTTCTTTTTGTGTGGTTTTTGTTTGTTTGTTTTTTTTTTGTTTTGTTTTGTTTGTTTGTTTTTGTTTTTTTTTGTTTTTTTTTCCCATGCATCTGAGTCATTGCTTATGTCTTCTGGGCGCTAGTTAATATTTAACAAGTCTTTGTGAGGGGACCAGTATTATTTGTTTTTTGTTGAAAATGAACTCCACAGCACTCCACTGCCAGAATATTATTTCTCTGCTCGTGCTTGTTCTCATGTTCCAATGTCTCTTTGCATTGCAGTTCAAGAAATGACATTAAACTCTATGGACTTCTATGGACTAGTTCTTAAAATAGACTATCCTAAAATATAAAAAAAGAAGTTTTCCCCTGAATGAAGGCAGGAGAGGGATGTTCTGGTGACACTCTTCTCTCTGTCCTGAAGGATAAATCTTCATGTTTTGTAGAGATTGTAATGAGAAGACCCACAACTTTCCTTAGTGAAAAACAGAATTATTATTATTTTTTTAATATAAACATTCCTCTGAAACAATGAAAACTAAAAGTTATAATGCGCTTCTGCGTGAGAAGATAATGGAACTCTACGGAATTGCAGTAGCAACACTATAGAAGTAAAAAATGAAGTAAAATAGGTTAATTTTTTCTTGCTAAGTCCTACTTCTCTTGAGCAATGTGCACAATAACAAACAAACTGGCAAACTCACCAGCAGAAGCAGGAAGTCACCCACAGGGTTATGGACCAAACCTCAGCCATCACCATTTTAAGCCTTCAAAGAAAATACCCCATCCATACATCCAAAACACCAAATTACCATTCATACAATCCCACTCTTTTTTTTTTTTTTAATTATATTGAGCTCTGCACAGAAACAAAATTCCTATACTCTTGTGTTATGGACCATGTCTCTGTTGAGTGTACAGCATTTTGTATTGTCTGATGTGCATTCCCTGGTGGTATGACAGCATTGGGACCACTCTTCCTCCATTTTCAATTGCATTATTTCATAGTTGTGTGACTTTTCAGCCTTCATTCAGAAGAGTTCATTATGTTATGTGTTACCTATTTGAGAATAGCAGCTAGCAAAGCTTGAATGAGAAAGGTAATTAATTAACATAAAGATATATAATCTGTTACTGGCATTCATTCACTAAAAAGGGCTGATTTTTGTGAATATACCAAGGCAGGAAACAGTAGAAATTCCTCTTTGTTCCAGTATTCTCTTCCCTCTGAAAATAAGGTAATTTCTGCATCAGCTAGGAACAGTTGTCATAGAACTTATTATTTGCTAAAATATATCATGCTAATCTTACTAGTTACAAGTACATCTCTGGGTATTGCTTTAGATGTGGGTAGGTAGCCAGACACAAGGTCATGTAAGTTATTTCAATTAGGACAAGAAACTAGCAAGGGAAGCACACATCTCTGATGTTAAGATGTTTATATACAAGGAAGCAGAAAATCTTGCCTCTTGTTTGAAGTGAAGTGCCACACATTTAGAATGAAGTGGGAGCAGCATGAGGGCAATGTTTTGCACACTAGGAAGGAGTGAATATGTGCCTTAGCTCAGCTCCGCATAACTTTGGTCATGTACCATGTCCTCGGTAGCACCCTAAAACCAATGGTATCTTTCATAAATTAAAGTTAGTTCCTTAAATTATGTGCTGTAATAATAAGATGAAAAATCTCATTTAGACCTCAGTGACATGACTGTAAGAATGCAGTGAACAAAAATTTCCCCTCTTTGTTTTGTAAAAACAAAGTAATGGACAGCTTGAAAATTAAAAATTGGGAGGTCTTATTTCCTCCTGTAAAAATGTTAGAAGGGAACAAGAAAACTGAGCCTTTAATCTGAAACTTTTGTATTCTTTCTTCTTGCCAATCCTCAGGTATTTGGTGTTTCTTCCAAAAAAGTCTCAAAAAAAATTAAGAGGAGAATTTTCCCATGAGCTGTTTTGTATATATATATATATATATTATATAATATATATATATATATATTATTTTTTCCTTATGGAGCTTCCTGCAGATTTTAAATACAGATGTGTAGTAGTATTTCCCCAAACACATTAAAAACTACCTTTTAGATATGAACAAGCCTGTGTCTCTTGAGTGCCCCATTTCAGAGAGTCCCTGTATGGGAAGCAGACCTTAACTGGTGCACAGTTCCAGTTGGACCCCAGCACAGGGGACAAACTGGGAATCACACACATCAATACCGAGCTGTGGATTTCCTAACTGACAGCACATAGTTGAGGAAAAGAGGAAATATGAAAAAAAATCTCTGGTTCTTGTCAGCTTCTGTTGAAAAAAATAAAAAAGACTTCCATAGCAGCACTGTAAAGTAAAATTTGGCACCGCTGCCCACACTAAGGTCCCTCTTTACAGAAACTGAACTGTGGTATTGATCAGACGCCTCACACTAGTGAAAAAATTATGCTGCACTTCTCTATGTTGTGACTTCAGTCAAAATCTGACAATGGAAAGCCCAACAACCGATCAGAAGCGTGGGATTCCTGGTGGTTTTAGTTTGCCTGGCTCTGGTACGCTGCTGCTATGAATATAGTTGCTATGGAAGGAATGCTTTAGTGCTGTCTTTCTTCCAAAGAGGTCATGATTTTGCAACATCTCAAATAACACTGACGGCTTAATGTCTGCAAACAGTACAACATTTAACGTTTACTATGCATGGCAAGGATCGGAGTTCATTATTTCTTATCCAGAAATTACGTAAGAGTATGTTTAGGATAAAACGTGAGAATATACTTAAATATTCATGAAAATCAACAATACATAATAAATTTATTTATACAATGTCAATAGGTAATAAGAAAGTAATCAAAAGCATATTTAGAGCTCTAACAAATGAAATGGAATTTTGGTATTTGAAAGTGGCATTTTGAATTAGGCTGACTCTATTGTTCTCTAAAGCAATGAAAATATTTTCGCTTTCTATCCATCAGAACATCATTAAACTGCACTGAGCCTGTTTTCCTCTCTCAAACTCAAACAAAATAAGCCTCCAGAGTGGGAGCTTTCCATGTCATTTGTCATTGAGTCTCTTAATGCAATATTTAGCTTTAGCAAAGATAAAACATAAGCAATGGTTTAAAAATTGAGGCAATTGTGAACTAACAGTTTATGAAAATGTGATCGAGTGGAGACAATTAATGATAAGACTGAAAGCATTCTGATCATCTCTACTACTTATATGCCTCGACCCCTTAATTAGTATCTTACTGGCTCTCAAATTACAGTCTCCAAGAGGGGACTGGTATGGGATGGACGTTCCCTAATGGTTCAGGGACACCTTAATCCTAAGAAAAAACACAGTGTGACAGAGAGGCCGGGGCAGTGTAAGACACCACTGGAAGGAGGATTGATGGCTACATTATGCCTCATTTATGGTGGGTGGACACAGCTGTTTAGAATACAGTGTCCAAACCAATGATAGGAGGTCAGTTTGCAGCCAGTCCTCTTGTAAACAACATTTCAATTTATTAAATTCCTTCCTAACTGAATGCCAAAAAGTGAGTTCTTGTTCCAAGTTTTTTGAATGAAATGGCATGACTCATTCAGAGCCTAGCAATATCTCACTGGCAACAAGAAAAAATCCATGGAGTTCAATATTTTATCATTTGCCTCCTGCTTTATACCTGTTGGTCCTCAAAATTATGGCTGTTTTCTTTTTTCCTGGTAACCTTCTGTTGGTTACAAAAAGGAGCTTAATTCACTTACAGCCTGTTAAGAGCCTTTTATACTTTCTAAACAATAAATAAGACCAAGTCTTGTAGAACTGTCGGTTTAAAACCAAGAGAGACAAAGAATTAACTCTTTGCAACAAATAAACTTGGAATTTTACAATTAGTGTTTGAAAGTGAGCCAAAAAGGTCACATTCCTCCTGTAGTAATTTCTCAGGCTGGAGTATAAAGCATCATACACAAGCAATTTGATCAGCACAGCCCTGGCAAATGCTCCCAGTTCTCTTAAAATTCATCCTTTTGTGTCTTAATCTGCAGCAAAAAGGGCAGTCTGTCCTGCTGCTGGTGCACATACTTTCCATGATTTTTAAAAAGAACTTTTTCACAGCTGACTTGAGGTTTGCATTTCACATGCCAGCAATATCCTCACTAAGTGTGTGAGTGGAGTAACAATATGTATACGATACAGGATGTCACTTAGTAATATATCACGGTGCAAAAGAAGATTAATGACATCATCCAGGTAAGGGACAGGATTTGCCTAATATGAGAAACGCGATCATTTAAAAACACAGAAAGAAGAAGAGTGATGATGGAATCTGGGCAGGAGGCATGTAAAGGACGAGAAACCCATTACAGATGTCCCTATTTAGGAATATCTGGCACTGATTTGTACTTTTAACTGTAGGGGAGAAAAACAGTAGCAGAAAACTGGTGACTTGGCAGGCGCACACTGCAGACTATGACTGATGTCTTTTTCTTCATCATCAAACAAAATGCAGAACAGTCTTGTGTTTTACTGATCACATCATAAACAAATTAGAAGCAATAATGTAATAACTGACAGTTTGTCCCACGGTAGGACATATGCTTACAATTATTAGTTTATTTTTATTACCATATAACCTAGGAGTGTTAGTCACAGAGCGGGATTTCATTGTGATGGAGGTTACACAAACACAGAAGAAAAAGATGTTCCCTGATTGAATGCCCTTCAATCTAAGGACTAAATAAAAGGCAATGGAAGGATACAGTCCTGAGGAGAATTGTGACATGACAGTATTTATCAGCACCAGTATCAGTTGATTTAGTGACCCACAGATCTATGTTTTGCAGGTTTCTTTGCGAAGGAACGTTTTAAAGTGGATTTTTAAAGTTTTAAAGACAGCTTTGCAAATGTGCGTGGGATTTCCTTCTCACAGCAAGAGAGAGCATAAAAACAATGTATTTGAAAACATAGCAAGTACACGCTGGATCCTGAGCATAGAGGAATTTTTGACAACATAGAAACAAGATGTATCTGAGCCTCAATCTTGTGCAAACTGGAGTAGTTCAGATTAGCAGAGGAACGAGAAAGAACCATCAAATGCTACTGATGTAACTCGGAGTATAGATAAATCATCACTGTAATTATTTTTATCGCTATTATGATATTAAATAACTTCTGATTCACATTTCTTAAACAGTATCTAACTAGCAGTCTCCCTATGCTTACATTTTATATAAATGTTTGCTGTACAATGGTACTAAATACAACCGCATAAAACCAAAAACAATTCTTATATAAAACCAAAAGACAATTCTTGTCCAAACGAAGTAGATTCGGCTACCCAGAAACAAAGAAACAAAATTAAAGGATGCCACATAAGTTTAGCACATGGAATGGTACCATCACCCAACCCAGAACTTTTCAATATAAACGTACACTTGCAAATAAAGATCCTCCAAAAATTCATGTAATATTCAGTTTCAGCTAAGCTGCTGCTGGTATTAAATACTTTATTAAAAAGTGGGGAGGGCAGAGAGTGGGATGGGGAATACCTTAAACTAATAATGGATCTTGAAACAGATTTTCTAGCACTCTAAAAAGAAATCCACCCCCTTCACTTTGTCAGTAAAGCTTACTTCAGGATGGCCCTTTGCTCATAGAATTCAGTCACTACTTACAATACGACATCAGCTGAAATGTAAAATCACAATCAGGGGACAATAAAGCCCATTGATGTCACAGTTTGTATACAGCTATGCTGTGTTCAGATGAAGAATTTTCTCTTTCTCTCTCATACACATACATTTTGCCTGCAACTGTATCTAGAATAAGTACATTTTCCGGGGGTATTTTACTCACGACTGAGCCAGACTACACTAACTGATAGCACTTATTTTCTTGGAAAGCATGTTTTCTGGGCACTGAAGAGCACAATTTTGCTGAGTGCAGGGCCCAGTATTGGTGAAAAAAAATCAAAATTTGCCACTTATTAAACTAAATGTCCTTGATGCTTTGCACAGACAAAAATACTCTTCCCTTGACCCCCCAAGTCCATTAACTTTAGGAGAGTAGTTCTGCAGTTGCTAGTCTCCTATGGTGCCCTTTTCGCAGCTACATGATAAACTCTCAATATACAGCAAGTTGTTCTTTGTAGCATAATGTAGGATATATGGTAGCTTCTTACTTTCCTCCCCCTCTGGGATTGCCAGGATTTGTATACTATGAGTCCTCCTTATCTGTTTTTCTAAGAGTTCCACATAGAATTTAAGAATTTATGAATTTATTATCTTTCCTGGGCTTTGTCAATAGATAAGAATTGCACTTTAACTTCCCTTCACCATTTTTTTTATTGTCAGGACAGTTTGAGTTACTTGTTGCTCCAGGCTGTCTGTTAATTTGCTCATTCTTCCAGTATTGGCATGCTTTACTTATCCATGGGCATAAAGCATACAGTGTTCCTGGTAATGGGAAGCTTCTTAATTTAATCTGTAGAGAGTCTGATTTAAGGCAGGCAACAGAGTCATGGCTTTACAGAAAATATTGCCACACCGTCTGTCTGGCTCAACAACTTTAAAGGCTTTCAAATTCTTGTCCCAGTCTGCTCTAGTATTAATGCAGTCACCAGTACAGATCTTTGGGAGATACTCAATTATTTCCTAATCAAGAATAAATGCATAGAAGCTTTATTAAGAGGTATTACTATTGCTTTCATGAGCAACAATCTAGAATCAGTAGGTTCAATATTATTGTGAAGAAGCCTCTTCCCCTTATTTTTGCCTTAATGATTCCGCTTTAGATTTCGGATGCTCATCTTTTCAAACTTCTCTCTCAATTCCTTCGTTTACCTTTAGACTCTTCCTTTTTTTTTTTTTTTTTGCTGATTACTTCTGTGAAATGTTAACTCTTTCAGGCTGTATACACACAGGATTTGAATCGTGCCATTATATATCTTGCAATTTTTTCATGAATGCAAAAAACTACAAGCATACAAGCATATGAGAGATTTGTCAAGCACTGTGTCACCTTTGCATTTCTAGCTGAGATGGAGAATATGTGAGGTAGAGAATATTCTGCTATTTGACATCAATTTCCCTGGAAGTACTTGCCTGCAGTTTCAAAACTTCTCAAGTTGAGACATATCTAACCAAAATTTAACCGTCTCACCCAAGGAAAGCCGCATTAAAATGCTCCAGAGACTAATCTCTACAAACTGTTTTCCATATGTTCCTTGAATATGACAGTAGGATTGAATTTAAAATGTCAACACATTTCAGGTTAATGAAGTTTAGAAAAAAAAGCTTATTCTAGTAAATTTCGATTTTGTTGAACTGAAATTGATTGAGAAATTGGAAATATGTTTGCGAAAAATGGGCCTCAAAGTGGGTTCTTCTCAGGAAATTCTGCATTAGAGGGCTTGCAGCACTGCCCAGCAGTGCGGGGCTCTTGGCAGTGGGGCTGAATGAATGATAAATGATGGGCTCTACCACAACAACAACACTTGCTTGTATTGGTCACTGATTCCCTTCTCTCCCCTTCCCTTCCTCCCTCTAAATCCCAAGGGCAGGGCGGCTGCTGTACTTTTTGTGCTCCTGCCTAAAGCTGCTGCTAAAGCAGCCTTCACTGTGCCACGGAAGCCAGGACAGACCTCGGCATAATTCTGGCTCTTTGTTGATATCTTATTATTCTCACAAATACATTTCCCAGTTTACTTGGAAATTTACATAACTGTGGAGAGCATGAATGTCTTGCATGTGTGAGCAGGGAATATGATACCCTTGGGTAAACCCGGCAGTGAAATACGTTAACATTTGTAAAAAAAACATTACAGTTGCGTGATATGTGATTACATGATAGAGTTGTTCCCCATTAACGAGCAAGTAGTCATGGCCTAGAACAGCTACAAGAAGCAGATAAAGTACTGGACTCCCACGTACAGCGGGCAGGCTGCATCCCCTTTGCACATCAATACTGTCCTGATAAACATATGGCTGTACACAACCGAAAAACACACACTGGCCTACCCATAGCTGATGCCAGATGACTTACTTAAAAGACTGTCTGTCCCACAGTGAACTCTTTTTTCAAACTGAGAGGCTTTAGGGTACAGCAGTAATTGGTGTTCTCTACCATCTTGACAGGCTCAGCCTATAGAAACAGCTGGGCTTACATGGCAGCCTGCAGGCCAGCAAAGACCTGGCTCAGGAGAGGGGAGTAGAGCCTCCTTTATGCTAACTGTTCGGGTGAGGAGGTGCCAGGTCTTCCCCCCTGGATTACTTACAACTTCAGAAAAGACCGTACAAATCTTTTACAAGAAGGGAAACAAGACAAAATCTGAAATGCAGGTCCACAAGGCTGTACTACGCCATGCTGTTCTGGGACACCAGGTTATCTGTCCCCTTGTGTTTTGTAGCTGAGACATCTGCACCAGCGCAAACTGACAGCAATCAAACAGTGAGAGTGGTAGCTGTGAAATTTCCTTTCTGATATTTTGCAGACTGGATCTTGCTTTTAACATAGTTGTGATGCTGCAGTCCCACCTTGTCCTTTCGGCAGCTCATACCTAATGAGTTCTTATTATATCTCAGTGCACAGAAGTATCCTGCTCAGACATTGTATTGCTAAATTCTCTGGGCTTTCAGACAACCTGCGATGAAAGCTAATTCAAGGAAGGAGAGTTATTTTAATGTTTGGAATCCCATATATTTAACTGCATTTTCACTACATATTATCACTCATCTAAGACTGAGTTCACTGTGAACTCAACAAAAGAGGAAAATAGGCAGAAGAGAAAAAAAGAAAGAAGCAGGGTTCCTCCTGCTCTGCACATGGTAGCAGGAGGCTTCAGTCAGGCTGAAAAGACAACGGCCTCAAGGAGAAGATGTGGCTGACTACCAAAGGCTGCTGTATACACAGCACAGACTTTGTACCCTTGTTTCAGCTGACAAGTGGAGTGGATGCTCACAAAGACTAGCAGTTCACAAGAGGTAAAAAGAGTGCATATTAGAAGATCAAACGCTTGACAGCCACTCATATCGCTGGGCCTCACAGCCCAGCGTGTACAACCCAGCTGATGACTGCTGGCTACAGACATAGATGGTTTCTGTCTCCTAAAAACATACATGAGTAAATGCAAACAAATGAAAGGGATATTTGGTTCAAGTACCTGAGGTAACAAGCTCCTGCCCCAGACAGAAGCAGAATGGATTTGATGTGCAGGGAATGGATGGTGACAGCTGTGACACTCGAATGGTGGCTCTCTGAGCGACGTCACCCACTCAGCCAGGCCCTGCACAGCACAGCGTGCATTGGCTTTCCTCTTTGTCTCAGGCTGTCACTTCAGGTTTCATTTCACTGCAGTTGCCAAGCTATTTGTAGCAGAGGAAAAAGGAAAGAAAAGGAAGCCAGCGTGACAGTCCAAGTCCAGTAAGCAAAGCCAATTAAAGGAGGTTTTATTTCTAAAACACCTTCTCCACTTTCTTTTTCAGAAAGCATTAAAAAGAAAAAAGGACCTGTAACTTTCAAGCCATTTGAAACAGGCTCTCTTACAGGTGTAGGACCTATAGCAGGGCCTACTCTGATTTTTGTCTAACGTAAAGGGGACAAACACCTCCAAGGAGAGTGGGGAGATTCTGTCAGCTGCTGTCCCACTTGCTTAGAGTCTTCTTCCATTAACTCAAAGGCCAGAGGTGAAACGGTGTCTTCCCTAGGTCAGGATGCAGCTGGGGACTCTGCTGTGCCCACACACAAAAATGCAACCTGTCTTCATCCTTCCCTAGACCAAAAGTGAGCTGGCCTCAGCAGTAATTAAAGCAATGCCATCCGTAACAGTACAAACCACCACAGCCAGTCCTGTAGGGCTTAGGGTTACTCAGCTTTCAAAAAATAGCTGGAGCCCAGTGATGCTGCGGCTGTGTCACAGACTTCACACAGTGTGGAGCAGGGGCAGCAGCAGGAACACAGGAGCTGACCACACACGTGTATTTCCTAACCTTCGAGGTACAGCTGCTCCATCAGTGTCAACCAAACAGTTTGAAGAAGCATACACAAGGCAGAGAAAGCAGTCAAATGTATTTGAAAATGGGAACACTCAGCAGTGTAGACAAAAAGTGGAGAAAATAGGTGTCAGCACCACACTTAAATACTCACGAAGACTTGGATGAATTTTACACAACAGTGCTAGCATCTGTGCATGATCAAGTTAGAAGCAACATCTTCTCTCCTATTTTTTACGTATGTATTTCTACTACTTCTTTTTGGCATTGTCCCTAGGGCCTGGTAAAATTCATTTCTTCAGTTTAATTCAAACAATCTCCTGATATCACAGCAAGAAGCAGTTATTCAGCCAATAGTCCTCGACTAAGCCTGGCATCCTGCTCTGTATGTGCACATCTGTGTATCCACATCTTTAGAGTCTACATTTCTCAAGAGCGTATACAGATCTCCTCATGTAATTCAAATAGATAATAGGCTTGCCTGCACTGTCACTATTTTATGCATATTGTATGACAACATATCTGAAATAGTACAATGCAAATAAACACATGCCTGTTGCATCAACAGCTAGCAAACTGGCTACTTTTGAAGGAAATGGGTTACAAACTGGATAAATACCCTTGTATCCTCCTATGAATATTAAATGTGACTTTTTCCTGTTCAGGTTTCTATTGCTGCTTAACCTGAATGAACAGAGTTCAATCAAAGGAAGCTGCAAAGGGTTTGTTAAAGAAGTGGGAAGGAAAGATGAAAGAATGGCCCAGATAAGGAACATCCCTCAAAACACTGGCACGGGGACTCCTTGTGTCTAAGCCTGAGAAGAGGAAGATCAGAAAACACTGATCTGTTAGAAGATAGGTCCTGCAGACAGGAAGGGGTCTGGGGCAAAGTAAGAAAGGCTGCCCAGAGTGAGAAAAAGCTGTCAGTCTGGAAAATTTAGTAGCATCAGAACAGCCTGCAGAGCAAAGCAAGTTGTTCCTCCTGGCTCAAGTGTGAAGAATATGGAAATGCTGAATGAACTGTGGGTAAACAGGGAAAGGAAAGTGTGTGTTATGGGTTTAGATCCCCTACTTTTTATTTTGGTATGATGAAAAGTTGCCTGGGGGTTGATTTAATGAGTCCCAGGCTTCAACATATAAAAGAGGGCCCATGCTCGGACATGCAAGAGCAGCCACTGCTTGGTATGCACAGGACTACTGTGTAGGGCCTGACCTCGGAGCTGGTGGGTTATGGAATTCTGCTCACGAAGAAGTAGTGACATTCCAAACCATGTTTCTGGAAAATAAAAGTAGCACTGCTCTCAGTTTCTTGTGGGGAAAACAAAACAAAACAAAACAATTGCATTTATCTACAAAACATTCTGAACACTGAGGATGGATGTACTGTCTGTATCTCATCTACTGATACTGCATTAACTTTTTCATATATGTCCTCAGTGGTACCCACCAACTTTGATTTGGGCAGCGACTTTCACACAGTCACAAGTAAGTATTATATAGGAGAGGACAAAATAACAGGGTAGGGAAATACAGACAGTATCATTAAAAGAATAAATCTAAAATCTTTTTTTCTATACTGCAGCTACTAGGCTGCTCAATTAGAAGCTGTGTCGGATTGCTTAGCATTGATTGCAAATAGCTTGCCAATTTCACTGATATGAAATGCTAAAGCAAATGCCATTCACCAGTGGTGCAATAGGCAAACTGGCCTGATACCAGCCATGTGAGCACTCTCTTGCCCTTACACAAAGTCAACATCTGAGCAAATCTGAGGAAGCAGAGTTCAGCAAAGTACATACAAATTCTCAGGTGTTTGCTTGATTTAATCTTTGTGCCTCCTTTATTTATGGTATACACACACATGCTTGTGGCCACATCCTCATTCAAGCAAATGTAAGCCCAGTGTGAAAGGATCTCGATGAGTGTAAATGGGATGGATCTTCTTACTGTTGAGTAAATGTTTAAGGGATGTTTATTAGGCCAAAACCTGTACACATGAAGATTTGGACTAAAAGACTCCCATTTTAATAAAAATGAAGAGGAAAAAATCTTGGTCTGTATTTGGTAACCAATTATGCTGTACTAACAGATTTAGACATGGTCTATGGTCACAGAGAATAGTTTATGATCAAATGAAAGGTTTTATGACAAATCAGTACAACACAGTTTACAAAATATTTTTATAAGCTTGTTGAAAATTCCTTCTAATTTAGAAGAAAAAAACCAAACGGAACAGTCAAACGTCATTTCACAAACACAAACTTGATAAACAGTAATTTGCTCTCACCTGAACACTTTGACCAGCTCTGCACTCTCAGCACAGAGCACCTGTGCTACCCTCTGTGACAAACCCTTGAATCAGCTTGCCCTCAAGCTTGTTATTGAAGTCAGAACCCTAAAAAGCACCAGGAGGGTAATGAGAGCCCTGGCAGAGGCAGGTTCCCCAGCATAGGACGTGAGGAGATTGGGAACCAGCTCTGCTGGATGAGACTAAAATCAGCCTCCTCCCCATGGAGGTAGTATCCTTGTGTGTATGTGCTGTATCCTGGTGACAGGAAACTAAACCAGGAGATTTAGATTGGATATAAGAAGAAGTTTTTTTACAATAAAGGTAGTAAATTACTGGAACAGGTTACCCACAAAGGTGGTGGATGCCCCCTCCCCGGAGACATTCAAGGTCAGTCTGGACCAGGCTCTGAGCAACCTGATCGAGCTGTAGATGTGCCTGTTCATTGCAGGGGAGTTGGACTAGATGACCTTTAAAGGTTCCCTCCAACTCAAATGAGTCTATGATTCTATGCTCCAGGCTCATGTTCAGCCCAACAACTTTTCAGTGGCAAACTCTGGATAGACCCCTCTGAGCAGGAAAATCCTCCTTTTTGTCTGGCTCTGAGGACTGCCTGGATGTTTGCTCCCTGCCCTGCTGATCAGGTCCTGCTTGTTGGTTTTCTTCCCAGCTTGTCCTCTCATTACAAAATCCTCTTTCCTCTGGATGAGGCAGCCACCTTTAGGGGAACACATCCTCTCCCTGCCAGGAGAGCCCCTGCCGCAGCCAGGACAGGGCAGAGGTAGTGGCTTCCTCATTGCTGCCTGGCCATCCTCCTTGGGAAGTACCAACATGCAACAACATACAGCAGATGAAATGGACATCATCCATTCCATATTTCTCAAAAATGCCACGTTTAATGGTTATAAGACTAATGATTACTGCTTGAAGTCAAGAAAGGAGAAAAGACCAAATCTGAATCAGAGGTCATTCCATTGAAGTCACTGGAAATATTCATGACCAGAAAAGCTATCTGCTTTCCTGTCATAGGAGTAAGAAGCATTTCTGAACATTTTAATTTAAGAGAAGGAGTTTCTTGCATTGCTTTTTCTTTGCTTAACGCAGGTCTGCTGTATAAGATGGCACCCTATTCTCTACATTATTTGTACTCTTATCTACATGGCTACATATTAATTCCTTATTCCATACCTAATTATGTATATTAAGCTTTTCAATTACAACCAGGCATTGTACCCACTTTTAAGACCAATATCCTGATTTTTTTATATTAGCATATTTGCCCAGATTTACTTGAGAAAATGATGTAAATTGTTGTAGTCGGCACCTTAGGTGTTAAATGGGGTGATGCTCAAATAGTTTTTCAGAAACTTCACTGCTTGTAGTATTTATTGCTGTATATACTTAGGAAAGATCATTCTCCTGGGAAGAGGAGCATTTGTTGCACTGAAAAAATCCATAGTTATGGGAATTGTATAATGCCCCACGGAAGGCAGAGGGTGTGAGTTAGAGCCCCCATACGTCTCGCTCTCACAGAATCATTATTCTAAAATGCTTTCTATTATTTATTTTACATTCAGAGCCAAACTCACTGATCCACTTGCAGAAGGCAGGCACAAGTCCACTGAAGCGAATGATTGTGGATCCACTTACAGCAACAGTGAATTTGGCCCTTAGATACACAGTTTTATTTCTCCTCTAAGCTAAAAATACCTTTATTTTTCAAGACTATCCTTTATTTGAGTTTACATCCCTTAGGACCAATGCGCAGCAAAGCAGCAAACAGGCTGGAGGGTCTTTACTGAACAGAGAACTCACAAAATGTGATCACAATGTGCTTTACAGCATGAGTAAATCCCAGGGGATCTCCCACATACAATTCCTAAACACTGAGAAGAGTTAAAGCTGTCTGTTTAATCTATGGAAATGTGAGTTTCAAGCACTGATAAATTGGGACTGCCAAGAATAAGTTCACTTTAAAATGCCAGTGTTTTTTTTATTTTTTCAGAGAAACAAAAAAATGATGAATCTTTTTCTAAATTTCATACTCAGTAATTACTATGCATCCATTCTTGTTCCCCACGCACCCAAATTACTTGCAATAAATTGTCAAACTAAATTGGCTATTCTTTCAACATTGGTAAATTATTCTTCTATTGTGGACTCCTAGCTTGATAATTTAGGATATGGTAATTTTCATTTACTTAGTGTCTTTGACAATTTTGGAACAAACTACCTAGCCATTTCTTTTTGAAACGTATTAGGTAATTATTATCATAAGTAGAATTAGTCTAGTTAGATTTAAGAGGAAAGAATTGATGGTCATAAGACGGAGGTCACAAGGAAAGGAACTATGAAGTAAGATAACTGGGATGCGAAACGTATCCAAGTTTTAATGCACACAGCCCATACACAAACTTGACTGTATTCTCAATTCTCTGTAAATCAGTAGCTTTTTCTCTGAAACCAGTATCATTATGCTAGCGGAAAGAAATCAGAATTATACCAACAGGATGTTGCTACTGAGAGAACAAGATCTTCTGCTATCCTCCTGTGAGTTGCTTATTTCTTCCTAGCTTTTTCTGGATGTTCCAGGCTCTTAGTGCCCACCTTCACATCATAAGCCCCCCCACAAGGCAGCCCTCCATGATCCTCTGATCTGTGCCTCATGCACCAAACACACACATCCTTGCAGCGGAGCGTATTCACAGGCTCAATTTGCTATGTGAATATTTGAGTCTCTGGGAATTACCTCCACAGAAGTAGTATGGCTTAGGTTGGAACAGACTTTAAAGATCATCTAGTTCCAACCCCCTGCCATGGTCTGGTTGTCACCCACTAGATCCCATCCAACCTGGCCTTGAACTTCTCCAAGGATGGGGCATCCACATCTTCTATGGGCAACCTGAAGGTAATGTGGTCCTAAATATACAGTAAAGACTGAACAAATCTCTGTTGTTAACAGCCTTCCTGCACCACACTCACTGCTCTTCAGCCTGACCACTCTTTCCATCTTTCTGCAGAGATCTCAGGTCTATGGACCACCCTCTGTAGTATCTAGAAGTAGCAGCAAAAGAGAAACGGCTTCCAGAACTGTAAAGCAGACCTGTGAGCACAGGCGGGTTAAAAGAGGGAAAAAAAGCCATAACGTAATAAAAAAGAACAGAGAGCGGGGAGGAAAAGATAGTTCAGTGTAAGGAACGACTAACTTAGAAATATAAATAATAAAAAAGATCCTCTGCATCCTTGAAGGGAACATAGCTGTTTTTAAAAAGAGAATCTCTTGCTAGTGCAGCTGCTCCCCATGTGTGACTCGTACAGGTAACCATGTCTGTCCCCCGCAAAGAGTCTCAGCCTCAGGCACTGGGTGCAGAGGAAGCAAATTGTTTTGGTGTTTCAGAGCATCCTGCAAAGGCTTCGTTACCTCAGCCCGGGTACTGCTAGCAGCAATAGGTCGCTGCCCTCTGGGCCAGGTTTCTACCACAACACCCGCTCTCAGCTCCAGTCAAACAAGCACTCAGTTTGCTGCAGCACCCCAGGGCCCCTCCAAGAGGCAGACACCTAGCAGCAAACATCCAGGTCCCGCACACTAATGGAGAAGGGAAGGGGAGAGGTGGCTAGAAATGCTGAGGGTTTAAACATGTGGCACCTTCCTGAAGAGGGAGAAAGCAAGTAGCTGCTTCACTTCTCAGAATAAGCAGAGATCATGGCCTTGGAAAACAAGCAAATTAGTATTTTGGCAAAATAATTTTTGTGGGTTTTTTGTCACAAAAGTCTCTCAGACTGAAACATAATCCCTAAGTCCATGAACAGGAGTGCATGCACAGGTTATATCCAGCCAGCCAGGTCTCCTTCGTGGCATTTGTCAGGTTTCTGAAAATGACACTGAGACTCAATCTTTGCTTATAAAAAGAGTAAAGCATTCACTTAAATCATCTGATATATAATACATCAAATGGAAATAAGCCCTCCATTTTGGTTCATTCTCTGGGATTAAGGTTATAAATGTATACAAGCATTTTTCTCTGTGAAACCAAATAATGAAGAAAAACAACTACAAAGCTGGGGAAATCTAAATAATATGTTAAGACACTTCTCTTCTGTTTATTCTCTTTAACAAAATAGTGGCCTGAAATCTGAAAGTGAGTCCAGATAACATGTTTCGAAGAAAGCAGTGTAGATCTGAGTCTCCTGCTGTATTCTAGCAAGCAACATCATTGCAATGTTTCTCTCAATGGAGGAACCGGAGAAGTTTATTTGACTTTGTTAAAATAACAAACCTACATAACTTTGCTAAAACTAAACACCAACAGTAAAATTTTCAAAGAGAGCAGAACGCAAGACACACTGCTCAGCTGAAGTCGACAGCAGAACTTGGCTTCACTCAAACCCTTACATTGGAAGCTCAGTAAATAATTTCATTCAGCCAAGAGGGAAATAACAGGACTGGCATTGCCCTTGCCCTCATCATCCACAGGATTTACCAGGATGCCCAGGAGAAAGGAGCAGAAAGATGGGGACTGGTGTGCCCACTCCCTGTGCCCACTGGAAGGACATCTCTGTAGGGGTGACCCTGGTTTCTTCACGACAGTAAAGTCCATGGGAGGTCATGTCACCTGCCCAAGTCTGGTGCTGAGGTCTCAGCTTCTCCACCACATGGCGATGGAGAGGCCCTGAAAGGGGCTTTGGCTGTTTGTCCTCCCAGTCCCTGGGTGGAAGGCAAAAACGCTCAGCGTCCCCTGCAAACTGGGGCCCTCAGCATGCATGACAAACACAATTAAATGCCTTGTCAGGTCCCTCTGCCTTGCAGGGAATAACGATGCTGATTACAAAGAAACATTTCAGCATTTTACTTCATTCCCTCATTTGATCTTAGTAGGAATGACTCTGATAAAACTGATGCATGGTATCATTTTTTATGAAATACATACTGCCTGTGGACTAATGCTGTCCTGGCAGAGGCTCACTCCTGACAGCCCTTATCCTTTTGTATTTCCCAGCTTTTCAAAACTTTTTTTTCTATTCGTCAGTTCAATTGTGTTAGAAGCTTATCCAGATGCCTCTATACTTGGAAGAGAAAAAAAAATTACTTTGTTAAGATGTTAGGCAGCACTGAATGTAGTTATCATTATTGTGGCCTTTATATCTACATTA
>JANHGO010003230.1:0-27701 GCA_024606505.1 Aquila spilogaster | reverse complement strand
TTGATGACAGCCCAGTCCCTCACACCTAACAATCTTTGAGGCAAATGGTTCAAGATAACAATTCAGTCTCTTACACCTACCTTATTTTTGTTCCTTCCATACACATAGAGAAGGACACAAGACATTCACAAAAGGTTTTAGTTGCTCAGGTTAGACATATGACGCAGCCAGTCCACAATGGCTTCCCTATTTAATACAGCTCAGATTTAAGCTGACCGTTAGAAATCTACCCTGTAAAAAACAGGGTTCAGGGCAATAACTCCTGATTCATACATTTCGTTTCACTTATTTATTCTCTAATGAATTGTATTTCTTGTCTGGAAAGCCAGAACAGCTTATACAATATCAAGGAATGCACGTGAAGTAATGCTAGAGACGGCCGAGCTGTAATGGATAACACAATACTCAAACCTTAATTCTCAGATGAAAAGCTAATTCAATCTTGTACCAGGTTCAGCAGTTTAAAATTTCTGCCTGTTCTGAATTATTCCGCACACACTTTTATTGGAGATACAGTCATATTTCTGTGTTCAGGTTGACACATATGACACTTCTTGGAAAAAAATTGCTACTGCTACTGAATATCCCTTCCTGGTTTGCACATTGGCTTAGCCCCTGACCAACACACTTTTAAAAATTTCTAACAAAAAAAAAAATCAGCTTTTGTGTACTCCAATGGTATCTACCTATTAAGCTTATGCAACTGTGAGGTTCATATATTTATGGAATTTATTACCAATAGCAATGATATTGCACTATAGAGAGACTATACATTAACTAGATGATGGCTAAAGCTTCAAATATGGCTTCTATGGCAGAAGCGGTTCACTTCAGTCTGGGCACAAACTGCCTTGAAAAACTGACCCACATAACCGTTACCAGATACAGGTTCAGATTATCTCAGTATAACCAAAAATATTTTCATATATTATTTTCAGAGTACGCAGCTCATGGGAGTTAAACATTCAGTGCCTTACTGCAAGAAATCAATCTGAGACCTGGCAGTGTCACATTTATGAAATGGAGATTCTCCTCTTTCTTACACATTTTAAATGGACATACTTCTTCAACACTTGCACAGAACGACCCCGCTTGCTGCTTCTTTGCTCTCCTCTGACAGACTACACTTAGCCTGACACAATGGGCAGGCAGCTGCATTCATTCACAAAGTAAAGCTCAGACAAGTTAGAACAAACTTAGTCACTGCCTCTGTCTGCCAGGGAAGCTCTTTTCCATGAGCAGCACAGCAAGCAGACAGTTAACAATGTGCAGCAGCATGCCGTAATATCATACAGAGTATAATTGTGGGGCTCTGTTAACAATTTAAAGTATTATTTTTGATTTTTAAAAGATGTAAAAGTCAGTAATCCCTTTAAGACTAGGGAATAAAAAGACTTATTATTTTATATATATATATATATATATATAAAAGCAATTGGTCTGGAAAACCAAGAAGATGATTGTGTATTTATGAGGAACAGAGGATCCATCTTCCTGATGTACTTGGTAAACTGAGTTGTAGCGTCTGCTTGCTGGTCACAGCAGTTCTGTAATGAGCCGAAGATGTATCACATCACCCTGTTATTTCAACAGACACTGTATTGTTGTATTAACTACAATATCAGAAATTGCTATCTGGGTTCAATTTTATCGGTATCTCTGTATTTGACATTTTACATGGTTTGGCAGAAGATATTAGAGAATCCTTTGATTATTCCCAAGATCATGTTTCACAAAAAAATCTGAGTTGAAGGAATGAATTAGACAAGATCACTTAAATTTGGCTGAATTAATAAATTACACTGATGTACAGTCCAGGATATAGGCTAAACTCTTGGAAGAAAGAGTATGGTCAAATGTGTGGTGATAGCAGGCTGTCCTATTGACAGTACGAAATAATTTGTGCTTTTCATTCTTCATGTTAATGTGTTTGAGGGAATTTCCTATTTATAAAACTGAAAGAATAATGTTATTGGCTTGAGAAGTGAATGCAGGCTCTCAACAAATGTCTCCAAGCCCATTTGCTGCAAATCCTGGAGCAGTTCAGTTACATTGACTATCACATCTCTGGAACTAGATGTGGTATTTAAAAAAAAAAAAAAAAAAAAAAAAAAAGACTAGAAAAGGACTGTTCCTCTGTGCTCAGGAAGTAACTTTTGCAGTTAGTTCCCCAGCAGTATTAGGGCATTAGTGAGATGGAACCGCCATCTCTAGTTCTCGTTTTTACTGAACAGACCTCAATTAAATTTTAGGTGATATCAGGACACCTTTTGCTGGCTAGTCCCCAGGAAGTCAGAATGCCAGTTGTTCTGACTGTCGCTGCAAAGGCTGGGAGTGATATAGCATCTGATTAGGTTACCTGAATACCTACAATACCTCAGCTTTGGAAAGGCTGGGAAAAAATGTACCCTTTATGGAAAATGAAATCAACGAGAAAACAAAAGGTGAACTTAAAAGACACCACATTGAACCTGCAAGCTAATAGGTTCAGGAAAAGTGACAACAAATAAAAGTATTCCTTTATGGAAAGACTGAAGCCAAAAAAAATAATTAAATTAATTCAAAAGCAGATGATAGAATTAGAAAGCACAACAGACATAGACAGGTTATGCACACTGACTTTAGATCAAAATGCCTTAAGATATCCCAGCATAATTTGGAATGTATTGGATAAAATGCGCTCTGCTTTCAGCTGCTGAAAAATATCCACATTCATGACCTGGTAAAATGTTTTCCAGGATTACAAGTACAAAAATAAGAAACGTTAAGTCAGTTATGAGAAGAAAGGAATTAAAATAAACTGTACTGAAATTCTATAGATATTTGTCTTGCTTGGTGCTTTAAGTCTTGCAGCATTGCTGCCCTTTTGTAGGGTGAAATAGAACGCTCAGAAATAACATTTTCATATAGTAGTTCTTCTGGGAAATGAAAATCCCTTTCAGAGGAGATAGCAAAACTTGCTAGAAAGTGTGCGATGTTAAGAAAAGTTGCAAGTTTTCCCTGCTGGTGACGGTAAATTGTACTCTACTAAAGTGTGGATTTCATTAGTAATTAAGACTTCATCTTAGGTTCCCTGCACAGCACTTATGACATTTGAGAAACAAGTTTTTAAAGATTTTAGCACCATTTTTTTTATTAGAACCCAACTCAGTAAGTATTAACTTTAGTGATTTGTCCAAATACTCTTTCACCAGGTGTCAGCTGACCGCTTTACATCATTTGATGGGACAGCAAGCACTGGCATATTACAAAAGAACTCAAGCAGAGCTGTACTCCCATCCCACATCTCGTTTCTGATAGTGCCACCTACGTAGTGAAGTTGATTGGAAACAATGTAGGACAGAATGTTGTGGAAGTGATTGTCTTCAGGAAAACAGCAGGCACCGAGGTGTCCTCAAATTGTCAATCCAGATGTAAAAAAAACCAACATAAAATTGATCCAGAGAAAAGAAAGAATACAAAGAAATAAGAAAGGTGCTCAGCATAAACATATATATAACATATGGTATCGTTATTCTGCAAGAAAACAGTGCAAATAGTGTGTATCAATGCCTGCTGCATAAGTATATGCATTTTGGAAGATAAAGGGACAGATTATATAAATACAAATTACATTCGCTTTATCCCCCATCATTAGAAATGGCATCAGAGATGTCAAATGCAAGACTATTAGTTTTCTTGACCTACAGTATGAACTAAAACAACTCTTCTCTTGTCCTTTCTCAGTATTGATAGTAACACATCCTAATAATATTAGGACTTTGATGAAGCATTAAGATTTCAAATTCTACCATTCATGTTCACATTAAGTGGTACTTTAGTCTATGCAGAGCTGAACAGTTATTGGGGCAATTTGCAGAGTAAACGGAGAGATAATATAGACTATTATCCTTAACACTTAATAAAGGCTTTGAAGGTATTTCCAGGTCTTTTATAAATCATTTGTGCATAAGAAAAAAGTGGAATATGACTGGGAAGTTTGATGGGACAAGGTTTTGTTTAACATGAAAAGTGGAGGGACAGAATGTTGCCTTGAGAACTAAAGTAATGTTAAATGACATACAATAACATATTATACTGTACTATATATGCGGGTCAATAATTTAATAATATTGTTGTGGTTTAACACCAGCCAGCAACTAAGCACCATGCAGCTGCTCACTCACTCTCCCCCACCCAGTGGGATGGGGGAGAGAATTGGAAGGAAAAAGGTAAAACTCGTGAGTTGAGATCAGAACAGTTTAATAGAAAATGGAAAGGAAGAAACTAACAATGACAATAACAATAACAATAATAATAATAATATGACAATCATAATAATAAAAGGATTGGAATATACAAAACAAGTGATGCACAATGCAATCGCTCACCACTCACCAACCAATGCACAGTCAGTTCCCGAGCAGCGATCCCTTCCAGCCCCACTCCCCCCAGTTTATATACTGGGCATGACGTCACATGGTATGGAATACCTCTTCGGTCAGTTTGGGTCAGCTGCCCTGGCTGTGTCCCCTCCCAACTCCATGTGCCCCTCCAGTCTTCTCGCTGGCTGGGCATGAGAAGCTGAAAAATCCTTGACTTAGTCTAAACACTACTTAGCAACAACTGAAAACATCAGTGTGTTATCAACATTCTTCTCATGCTGAACCCAAGACATAACACTGTACCAGCTACTAGGAAGAAAATTAACTCTATCCCAGCCAAAACCAGGACAAATATGTATTGTTGACTAGTACATTTCAACAAGGAAGGCAATGTTAATAAGGAGAAATAATAAACTTTATTATACCGTCTATGCTAGTCAGAAAAAAAAAAAAAACTTTCAAGCTGAATCCCCTTGAATAAATCATCTTGTCTAGCACATGAAATGTACACATACACACACACGTATATATCTCCATACTGTTGACTAAGCAGTGTACTCTTTAGAGTTGTTTTAAAATGCCAGATCTACTCTTCTCAGCACTTTTCTGCCTCTTTTGCAACACATGAACGTCCACAAGATGAAATCTGTTAGTTCCTATACAAACAAAATGAAGCGGTAGCTCTGAAGTTGATTGAAAGAACATTTTTTTTTTTTATCTCCTAAACTGAGCATAGGGAGGGACTTCCAATAATTCACAGTGGATGACATCATCTGAGTCCTGCTGGGGTTAGTTCACAGAAGCTGTAAAATAATGTGTCTTGACTCCATCAACCAAAAAATAAATAATCAGTCCAACCTTGTTCTAAATACATTTCTTATGTCAAGCAGCAGCATCTGTGCTTTCCAACCAGAATGATAACAGACCAATAGTAAAAACAATAACAATAAAAAAACCCAGCAACTGTGGAGCCATTTCACAGCTTAATATCATATTTTGGGGCACTTCTCTGTGTAAAAAATGGCAACTCTACTTGGTTTTACTGGCTTCTACTTCACTGGATGTACACAGAAGTCTCAGAGAATTGCTTGCTAACAAGGATAGTGCCTTATAGCTCCTGCAATATTCTAGGAGGTGCAACAAGGACAACTGAGGGTTGTCACCCTGAACACACTTTCATCCTTCTGGAAGTAATTTTGGAATAGTAATATGGCTTCCACCTAGGATATGCCAAAATGCCAATGCATTTCCAGACCACCAAGGCAGCCACAGAAAAAAATAAATACGATGAAAGGAAAACAGACAACAGAATCTGGAACTGTTTTTCCCAAAAAGGCATTTGCTCAATGAAGAGCAGGAATTTTTGATTAGCCAAGATTAAGCAAGTAAAAAGAATGCATTGTCATTACTAGGAGTTAAAGTGGAATCAGTGAGCAAAAAATCACCAGTGAGAAAAAGGCACCTGGAATTCCTGAAAGCATTTTACAGACCTTAAAGTAAGCTCGGAAGTGTTGAGGATGCCGAGGGAGGGAATTATTTCTCCATCTCTAGCATTTTTTCTTGAATAAAGGACGACCGTTTAATAAAGTCATCTTTAGAAACCACGTTAATTGCTTCAAACACAGCACTGGTTTTAAACAATAATGGAAATATCCCTAATACTAATGGTCTGGTCTTCAGTCACCGGAGCGGTCCAAGACACCAGAAGTGACCTCGGGAGTCTAGGGAAGCTGGGTGAGAAGGGGGCTGGCTCCTTGCCGGGGTACCAGCAAGGCCAGCGGTGTGCTGAAGCTGCCTGGAGCAGAGGGGGTAGCTGCAGCCTGAACAACCCAGAGGAGCTCAAGGGAGTACAGACCAAACCCAGCTGCATGGTGATCATTCTCAGAGGTAAACTCGTATAAGGAGGCTGGGACGCGCAGATACAGGCCGTGGCAAAACTAATCATCTAGGGCAAGAGTCTTACCTGAGTACTCAATTCGATTGATGATCTTTTAAAATCACATGTTAAAAATCCTTAGAAAACAAAACCCCTTAACTGTATCTCTCCAATTACCTATCTAGAAATGTAGGCACATAAATCATACTTGTGTTTGGAATTTATCAATTTTCATTCATGGAAGTCACTTGATTTAACATTTTTAGGGATAAAGACATTAACCTTTTGTTATCAATTACTTGCGTTTACTGCAAACGTGAACATCAGGGATTTTGTGATCTGTTTTGTTTTCCTTTGGTTTAAAACAACACACAAATCAGCAAAACGAGAAAAGTGAGAAATACATTGTCTCCTTTACAAACACAGAAGAAGACAGACCTTTTTAGCAGGGTCAACAATCTGCCACAGGCATCAACTTCAGCTGATAAAAGGGAACTTCCCTTGTGGAATTCTATTAATCCCTTTACCAACCTGCCAATAATGTCATTCTCTAGAAACCTGGTTTTATTCATTTATAGTCTGCAGAGTGTATTTGCTTCTCTGCCAATTAAATAGAACAGCTCTGCCAGCTCAGCCAATGTAAGGGATTTACATACCATACGTATGAAATTTCAATAAGTTGTCATAAAGAATATCTTTGATGCTCAAAATAAAATATGCTTTGCAATGTAAAAATGTGCATATTAAATGGAAAAATATTGTTGAAATGCTCTTTCACAGTTGTACATACGTAGCAATTTATACAAACTGCAAATACAGGACCAGTTTTGCACATAAATACAGGAAGATTTACATGTTCAAATTTCTATTTAGTTTGTTTGAATCCTTACCTCACCAAAAAATGCAAAGCATGATTCACCATGCATCCCATTTCATTACTACTTGAGCTTCAGTACATTTAACTAAATGTAGTTAATAAAGTAAGTAGTTTTTTTTCTCTTTTGACTTTGCAAGGTTTTTTGTTTTACCAATGTTGAATTTAATGCATAATTTGATTTAATTTTCTTATTTTGGCTGGGACAGACTTAAATTTCTTCACAGTAGCTGGTATGGGCTATGTTTTGGATTTGTGCTGGAAACAGTGTTGATAACCCAGGGATGTTTCCGTCACCGCTGAGCAGTGCTCACCCAGAGCCAAGGGCTTTTCTGCTTCTCCCCCCACCCCACCAGCGAGGAGGCTGGGGGGGCACAAGGGGTTGGGAGGGGACACAGCCGGGACAGCTGACCCCAACCGACCCAAGGGAGATCCCAGACCACAGGACGTCGTGCTCAGCAGATAGAGCTGGGGGAAGGAGAAGGAAGGGGGACGTTGGGAGCGATGGCGTTTGTCTTCCCAAGTCCCCGTTCGGCGTGATGGAGCCCTGCTGTCCTGGAGATGGATGAACACCCGCCTGCCCATGGGGAGTGGGGAATGGATTCCTTGGTTTGCTTTGCTTGCGTGCGCAGCTTTTGCTTTCCCTATTAAACTGTCTTTATCTCAACCCAGGAGTTTTCTCACTTTTACCCTTCCGATTCTCTCCCCCACCCCACCAGGGGGGGGAGTGAGTGAGCAGCTGCGTGGGGCTGAGCTCCATGACATTGCGGTAGCAAGGATAATGACACCTAATGACCATTTAGGATAATAACAAGGCTGTGCTGATTTTCCAGACAATATATTTAATGTAAATACTTCAGATTATAAGATGGCAGTGGACACTTTGTGTAAAGACATATGTTTTATGCATCTTTCCAGTCTCATACTGCTTAATGTGTTTGTTATTTTTGGAAACCAACTAATACCATTGGATACTTACAAAGTGGGTCGCAAGTTAATTAACAGTATGTAGAAGTGGCAAATTTAATTAACACTAAGAACGTTTTTTTCCCCTGTAAATACAGTTGTGTGACTCAAGTTCTGCAGTTAGAGAAATGAATGTATGAAATGTATCTATAGGCCAGGAGCAAAGCAGTGATTTATTGCACGCCTTGCTAAACAGTGGCCTATTAAATAATTTTCAAATTCAAATGGAATTAGGAAACATACTACATTGAAGATAGATTTAAATGGCAATGTTTTGAAATGTAACTTTGGTGAGTGAGTTCACTGGTAACTTTTGCCAGAAAGCAGACTAGAATATGCCTTCCAGAAATTCAGAAGCAAGACAGAAAATGCCTTACCTTGCATTTTATGCTATATCATAGGGTAGAACTTCTTATGTGTAAGTAGAATTGGAGACTTTGCTTTGACTAAAATGGAAAAGAAAAACTATGGCCTGTTATAGGCCATGTGTATGTGTATGTGTATGTGCATGTTTTATTTTGGATTTTTTTTAGTATTCTTGCAATAAGGGTCATGAGAGATCTGAGCATGATTTAAATAGTTCCCTATTGTCTTAATGGTGCACTTTTTTTTCAGTGATGTCACACATTCAAATAGATGAGAAAGTATAGATTGGTTATTTTAATGCCCTTGATAAATAAAACTGTGAAATTCCACTTTTAGGATTTGAAACTGTGGGGCTTTCGACTTAAGATTTACCTTTTCAAATGAACTTTATTTACCACGTATAGGCTTGTTGCCTATAATTTCTAGCTGCATGCATAGTCAGATGGAAAGCAAATTCTTTTCTTTAAGTTGTGACATCTAAGTGAGGTGTATGTTGAAAGCTGGCAAAAAAGCTTCGTTTCCTTTATTTGTCCTTTTCTTCAGTATTTTAACCTCCAATACATATGATCAAACCAGCACTTTGAAACCATGCATTAAATGATTTAATGTAAAATTTAATGATTTAATGCAGCACTGCCTTTCTTGTCAGAGACATGGCAGAGAGCCTGTTAGTATAACAGAGCAAGAGGGCTAATAATGCTAATAAGGGTAGAAGAGTGGAAAGAGTTAAAAAGAACTGCTTTACTTTTCTATAAGGCAATATTTGACGCATATTTGACAGATATATATGGGAGATTAACAAATAGGTCTGTACCTTTGGGAAGCTGTAAGGCATGGGCAGGAATGGACAACAGGAGGTCAGAAGCCAGACCAACCATTAACTACCATTCATAAAACGGTACTATTCATAAAACGGTACTATTCATAAAACAGGGATTTTTGTTCTCATGTTGCTAAAAATCCTGATGTTAATTTTTATGGTAACTTCTTTAGATCTACTTCAGACAATCCAAAGAGAGATGCCTCACCTAACAAAGTTAGATCTCAGTTGTGCTCATCACAATGGAAATGACAATGAATTCTTGGGGACTGAAAATCTTGCTGCCCTCCTACACAACTCAGTCTCCCTGACCAAAGTAGGTTTGTCCATGGGGCAGAACTAGAGTCTGGAGCAGAAATACAGACTTCCATTCAAATGAGATGGTTAAGGTCATTAGGTACTTGATTTAAATAAGTTAATAAAGCACAAAATCTTGATCCAGTTACTATTCATAACAATTTGTTATACATCAGTTGAATACAAACAATATGTGCACAGTTATAGTTCAGTGACAAAGTAGACTAAAGTGTCTTAATTTAGCTTGCAATGAAAGTGGACCAGACACCATAAATACTACAGGTCCTTAAATGCATTAACTTACATTGCTGCAGACAAAATGTGTACAAATGAACATATCAGCCAAAGTTAAGCTGCAGTAACTTGATCAGGAGTTTAAGCCCTGGCATTTGCGAGCAATTCCAAGGGTGAAGGCTGGTGTCAATAGATTGAATGACATGATTTAAAAGGGGAACTAAAGAAAAAGGGTAACAACCTAATGGCAATGTCAGGTCATGAGATTGAATGAACAAGGGGCTTGCTGTTGGAAACAAAGCTTGTGTCAGATCCTGTGTCTTGGTAGGAAGAATTGATTGGCAATTAAAGAGGAGTTAGAGGCAGAATTTGAGTTGTAAAAGTCCTGTAAATTGATTGTGTTGATTGGGACAAAACTTAAGTCAAAGTGTCCAATTCTGGCCTAAGTACAAGAATATTGCTGAAGTGAAATGTGACAAGCTTTCCATTAGATTCCAGAAGAAAAAAATGTGCTATTAGATGATCATCAGGTTATAGTCAGAACTTGAAAGCAATGGCTACAGGTCTTATCATAACTGTATTTTCTGCTATATATGGGGAAAAAAAAAAAAAAGATTCAAAAGGTACTCAAATATTGCCATTATATCTGCTGGTGAAAACCTCATATTTTTATCCAAAAGAATTGCCTCTGGACACACCTTCAAACAGGAGCTCTGCAGTTCCCCTGAGATGCCTAAAAGGGAATTACAGGCAGGGAACTTTCTTCAAGGTGAGGTAAATTGTTATCAGTCCTGCACCTTGTCAAAGGCACTGAGAAAAGCCTACAGAGATGTGTTGGCTATTTCTCTGAAGCACTTCTACTTGGAATGAAATTTGTTTGTGAAGTACAAACAGACTTGTGCATGTGCAACTAACCATACTTCCCTACAAGAGCTATTAGTTAACTCCACTTCAGGCTACATGATTTCTCTTAATACTTTACAGAGGTATTTTATTCCCTGTGTGTTGATAGTTCTCATAGGCCCAAGGCAGAAATCAACACAGTTCTGGAAGGAAACATAATTATCATAATTACTTTACCACTTATCTGTTTTCTGTGAATGTGACCAGCTGATATATTGCATATTACAGTTTTCCAGATGTTCTGCCAGTTGTTCTGCCAGGACTTAGTTGACAAATCCTTCTGCAACATTAGGTGCAGAAATATGAAATACATCAAGCAGTTTGTACAGCTCTCAAGCTATTTTTCATGTGGGTTTCCAATTGATCTGCTACAAGTACAGCAAAAACTTAAAAATACATATTGCTTCATGGATGAGAGTGACCTGAAGACATCTCTGTTTTATTTAAAAAATAATGACTAGTAATGTGTAATTAAAAAAATAAATATTTTTTAAATCTTCTTCCACTGTTTACTTATTTGAATGGAAACTGGGGGTTCTGTACAAGGAAAAAGAAAAGATTGTACTGTCCTTTCAGCACGCCAGAAAACATACTCCAAGCAAAGAATTTAAATCCATAGACTCAGTGTTGAAGGTTGTTAGTTACAAGTTTTGATATATTTCCAAAGACTGGGTGTAAGGTGTCTTGAGTTTCCTTTGTTATCTGGAGTCTCAGTAGCGTAAGAGGGCTGAGTGATAACTACATTCTCTCTGGCCTAATCCGCTGTCAACTGTCAAGCTGTATATTTCAGAAGTGAATACTGCTGTACTTCCTGTTCGCCCAAAATCTTTCCTGAGGAAGTATCTCATTAACATTCTGAAGTCAACAAGTGGAGACAGGAATGTTGTTGGGATTAGATGATACAGGTCCAGTACACCCATGTTTCCTTCACTCTGAGATAAGATGAATGGGAACTTCTAAAAATTTGAGTGAATCTCTTGCTTTCTGAGGGTTGGTTTTTTTGAAAGGAGCCTACACACAGGATGCTGTGTCCCTTCCTATGCCAAAAAAAAATCATCTTGAGTAATCATCAGGTCTTGTAAATTGGATCAGTTTCTAGAGCTGAGTGACTTAGTCTTGAAGAAGACCAGATAACTCCAGCATCTCCCAGGCCCCTATCCCCTCCATTTTCCTGCTCCCCTACAATGCTCCTAGTACCTTCAGATCTCTCTTGCACTTACCTGCTACCAAGTTTGCAAATGGCAGGAGATTCTGCGTCAGGTGCTGCTGATCCAGAGTTACACACGCTAACTGTCCAGCTGCGATGGGCCTGAACTCAGATCGCTGCCGTGGCCCCTTTTTTTAGACCACACTGAGGACACTGAAAGGAGTTACAGGTTACAATACCCGTTCTCACCATTTGTTGCTCTCAGGGAAAGAGCCGTCTCCTCCAGAAAGGATCTCCTCCACTTCAACCCCATGCCCTTCAGCTAAGACAAACAAGACGACACCTCTTTCCTGCCCAGCTGACGATTTTAAAAGGACACAATCTATAATTCCTTACTAACTAACTAAAGAATTATGCTATTGGACATACCAGCTGACAGGCTAAAAGAAGGTAACATAATTTCATTCACTGTGCTGTGAAAGAAAAGTATGAGAATTTAATATCTTTGGGCACCTAAATGCCTTTCTTGGGTTTGTTTTCAATGGATCAGCAGAAGTTATTGGAGAAGGAGAGTGAAAGACACAGGTAGCCAAACTGCTGCTTAGAAAAAGTCTGGAGTAGCATATTGAAGAGAGAATTACTAAGCTACCCTTATATTTATTTTCTATAGCTTAACTATTTTTATTCATACCTATTGTTATTGTCCTACTGCTAATGCTGCAATGTATTTTATTCAGAGTTTACACTGCTTAATTCTCTCTTGTACTCCAATATACTGCATATATAGCTTTTCTATTATGAAGTTATCATTAAAGTTTTGCTGTGTTTAGGGAGAAAAAAATACTGATCTATATACACACACGCATCAGTTAGTTATCTTCTTTATGTGTACACACCAGTTAGCCACAGAGCTACCACAGAAAAGTCTCTTCCAGTTTATATCTGAATCATTCCATTCACTTTTTATATGTAAGACCGCATCCATTCACATGGAATAATTACTAGGTTTCCTTTTCTATATGGAAGCTCTATGTATTTCATTCTCTCAAAACACTCTACTATGAATAATCCGTCCATTTTTCTCACATAAAACTACAACTATGATTTTTTCTTTTTTTCTTTTTTTTCCTCCTTTTTATTTTAACTGTAACTCAGATGGAGAAACAGTTAATGCACTGAGCGATGGTCAGCCTCATCCATGAAGACCCAAGTCCTAGGACACTGTCAGGGCAGATATGGAGAATGACTGACTTATAAAAAACCCTAGAAGCTCTACACTGACACTTAACTATTCCCTATTGTTCAGCTCTACTATACCAAGAAAAGCTGAGGCTTGCTTTCAGGTAGTCTGGTACAGATTTCCTCTGGTCCACCTCTGCAAACACAACAAATGCTAATTCTAATGCCTCAGATCAATTTGTCTAAGAAAGTAGAGAGGAAAAGTAATTGTGGACATACAGAAAGCTCTTGAGTTACTCTTTCTTGACAGGATCTTTACTCTCTGCTTGCCCCTGTCAGGGTCCATGAGAACTTGGGGTTATTAAATATTAACTGACCAAAGACTAGAAAGAGATTTTAGAACACATGCAATAAGGACTAATCTAAAATGGAAGGACTTCTTTTGCCAAACCGCTGTTTTGTTGTTAAGACAGTATTTGCTAGATGAGAAGAAAAAGGAGTCAGACAACTTCATGTGCCAACCCAATTCAGAACTCCAGAAATGAAATGTGCTCCTTAGTAGGCTACTGTTACTGCATACGTTCTCATGGCTTTTACAGGAGAGTGAAACAGGACAGACAAGTGTGTGTCAATGACTGAGACTTAGAAATAAGATTGCAGTTGTGCTTCTGTGTGAAGGGGTATAGACCAGGAATCACCTCATACAAGACACAAAAGATTTTTCGTTGCACACTGTTAGATAATCCTTCGACCAGATGTCATAGGCAGCATAGATTCAAATGGGTAACTGCTCATCTAAACCCACCATCAGCGGTGGCTTACTTGCCAGGTGACATACAAAACAAATCTACACATGAAGTAAGAAAGGATGAGGTGAATCTCTCAGTGTTTATAATACAATTTTCACAAATGCATAATAGTAAACCTTCCCTAATTCTATATTTTAAAGCCATATAAACTGAAAAGGTTGGTTAAATTGATATAACTCCAGATGTTTTTGATCTATCTGAACATCTTGATCCTTTCAGTAAAAAGCACTGGAGGAGACTAAAAGAGCATTGACTCAGGAAAACTCCCATGAGACAGTGGAATACAAACTATATTCAACCCCAGAGACTTAAGGTCCCAAAAGACCAGGACTTTCTGATCTGCAGCCTTTTGGATAGTAACATAATGTAGCTTACTCTGTACTGCTGGGTCCCACATGACATCCTGTTCTCATGACTTGTGTTCAAGGTGTTTTATCCTTTACATAGGGCAGGAGGCAACATTCTAAACAAGAAAATAAAACAAACAAAACAAAAAACTCTACAAAACACTTTGTGTATTACCTTTCCCTGAAACGGGTGATACAACTGAGCTGCTTCCACACACAGTCTTTGTTCCAGTCTACGGAGGCCCTATCATCTCTTTCTGTGGGAAGGGCAGGCTGTGCTCTCTTGATGTTGTTCTCACTGTCACACATTCAACTCTTCTTTGGAAAGAGAATGTAATCTGTGCTTCCAGTCTTATAGAAATGGCTGTGAACTACCATGCAAATCATACAAGGTCAGTCACTCTCTCACTGGATGTCTATATGGTAAGATGGTTGCAAGCTAGAGCTATTATTTCTCTGAGCTGAAAGGTAACGAGTCCCCACATGGTCATTCCAGAAGCTGTTAGTGCAGGAGCGTTTCGAGTAAACTAGCATTTCTAAATGATTTCAGAATCAGAGGTGGTTTCTATCTCTCCATGCCTGGCAGTGCTGACATGACCCCAGGGACTGCAAAAGCCCAAGTACAAAACTTACCTACTGCAGTGTTTCTCCCAAATGTGAACTTAAAGGTTCACCAAGATGACAAATAGGAATAAGTCTCTTTTTCTGAACATTGTTTCTTCAGCTACATAAGTCTGTTGTGCTTGTTGAGCCTTTAGCTTTGAAGTGAAACCTCAGCTACATTTTGAAATACATTATTAGCTGAAAAAAGTCACTTTAATTCATCTCTAAACTTTGAAAAACAGACAGAATACCAATGGGCAAAGCTTAGATCTTGTACCTCTACATCTGCCAGTTCTCTGATTTCATTTTCATAAATGGAATTCTACTCAGTTCAACAACGTCATTCAGATTCATTCTTAGGAATTGCTGTAATATTGATTATACTAACCCCCACCCCCAATGAATAAAATACATAAATTCTGGAGTGTTTTAGCTCAAGTTAGAAACCTAATTATGATATTGACATTGTTTCTGTTTAGGATAGGATTAGTTTCAGAATTTTACTCCTGAAACTTTTCCTTTTCTTACTTAGCACTGTACACATATTCAGTCCTTAGAATATGAAAGTATTAAAAAATATTCAAATACCATAAGAAATGCATGATTTAAGAAACACGTCAGTGTTTCTTCAGGAAAAAATATTCATACTATTGTTGTACCTCCTCAGTGCATGGCAAAAAACCCAACAACACATAACGCTTATATTATTCTAGCCATCAGTAACATTCATGTGGGCTGCTTCACACAATGGGTCTTACTTTTCTTTCGATATTTGAGAATATTTTTTTGCTTGTTCATTTATTATTTCCCTACAATTGTCATTCTTATTTTCTTCTTACCTTCTAGGCATGGTGAATGTTTATAATTTGCTAACATGCTGGCTTTCAACTTTTGTAGAAATTGATTTATCAAAGGAAAAAAAAATAACCATGCCAGTTACATACAATGTCTTTTGTGCAGTTCTGTTTTTGTTTTTCCCTCAGGATTTACTTCATGGTTAGGAATTTGATAAGGTTTGTGCAACAAGAAATGGAAATACACTGATTTAGATCATAAATTACATGACAGTTACTTGATACTTGGCAGCTTCATGAAGCAGACACTGCCACATCACATCCAAAACACGCAACATAACACACTAGATTAAAAGCTGTATACTTATATAAAACCACAAAATATGTGACAGACAAAGTATTTCAGAAAATACAGCAACATTTCTTGTTTGTAGGGATCTGTTATAAAACCAAAGCATACCACAAAGCTGATTTTTGTGGACCTTTCAGGGTATTATATGAAGCTCAACAGTGTGTTCAGATTATTCAGCCTGAGTGTCTGTAACACAGACATGCCTATAAGGATGTGTCTTCAGAGCTGACCAACCAGGACAGCATGAACTTTGTGTAAATGTTGTCCCTTCTACACCAAATATTGGTCTAGACGGAGTCTTTGTCTGGAGCTATGTTGCAGTTGTTTTAACTGATGTTTGGACATTGATCACAGTATAAAATTGTAGACATGTATACATGATGCTAAAAAAATGTGTTGTGATGTTCAGCTATATGGTGTGTATATGTACATGGTGGTATGACATGCTGTGCTTAGCTGTGGATGGTTTACCAAATCTTCAGCATTATCCAAAGTTAGACATGTTCAGAAGAAAAGAGGGTCACAGAAACTCTCTAAATCTGTCAGGTGTTCAGTAAGATGCACATCAACAGCTAATCTGCACTTGATTTCAGTGAGGTCAAAGGATTTTGAATAGACCCACTGCATTTTACAGTGTAAAAACACTATGTTCCTGAGATAAGCTGAATTCTGATCTTGTGCGATTATCATTTCATTCACTAACTTTTCAAGTTTTGTTTCTTTCAGCATTTTTAACTTACATGGTAAAATTGCCAGTTCTCCGTCTACGTGGGGCAAGTGATACAGACAAAATCTGGATTTCTTCAAGCACTGAAAGATCTGAATGTAGATTTTTAGTCTGAGGTTTAGTGCATTACTTATGCTTAAAATAACATTATTTTTTTTTCTTAGTAATATAAAACAGAAAAAGCTTTCAATACTAGTTATGGTAGTAGAGATACTTGTATTCAACGATATGAAATCTGTGACAGTATAGTTTTTATGCCTTCTTATTCATAAATATGGGCTTCCAACTGAATGTATATGTATATATATGAATTTCTGCAAAATAGTGTCCAGGAGGAACCTAACATATATTAAGAGTTGACTTCCAAATAGCGAGAACTCTCTCTAGAAGTTCATCTCATACACACCTTTCATACATTTTTTAACTTTTTTTATTCTGAAGAGCAAATGGGGAGATTCTCAGTTAGCATTTATTGCTATAGTGCTCTTTAATTCAAAGTATATACTAAGCGCTCCGTCTGCAACTCCTCACAAGCATCCTTCAAAAGGAAGACATAGTGTTTGCCTTTCCATTTCACATTTTTTCATACTGCCAGTAATGTATTCCTTACTTCTTTCTCTGGAATGAATTGAATGAAGCATTTGAGAGTATAGGCTATCACCATTTGATTAACATTTCCCTGCTTTGTGCAGTAGTACCTATTTCCTTTTAAGCCAAAATTCAGTAATATATGTGTCTTTGATTACTATTTTTTAAAGAACCTATTGGTGGCTTGATCTTTTTTGTGATATGTTAGGCCATGCCACATTTGGTAAGAATAAGAGGTAATGATAATTGTAGTCTGCAAGGATCACCATTCCTCAGTTCAATTCTTACCTTTTCAACAAGAATTACATAATTTTGTATTTCTCAAAAGAACAACAAAAAGGTGTTCAAAATTAAATCACTTCAGTGTTCTTTCCAGCGTTGCTTTGATAAGCTATTACAATAATATAATCATCTGAATTGTCACTCTTTTGATCCATTTTGGTGCCAAGAAATGCATCAAGAGATGACAGTGCCTGAGACATCCCAGAGACTTGATTGCCCCTTATAAATTTTATTACAGCAGCATTGCTATAGTAAACGTTGTGTCAGCACTTTCATTATAATGCCAGTCTTCAAGGGGTGATAACTCAGCTGTAAAAATTGCTATAAGCTCAGACTTGGCATGCAAGGTCACAGTTCTGAAAGCCAGTTTTTCTAAATGGTTAAAATATTTGACAAATTAAAGAAAGTAATACACATTATACAAATGTTTATATTTGCTCCTAAAGAACAGGAATATATAGTTAGGAATCAAAAATTATCTATTGTATTTTCTTTTCCATTTTCTAATCTGATCACTTTTCAGATGTCTTTCATAACTGTGACATTGTTCCATATTTTAATTCCAGAGCCATGCAGAAAATATCACCTGTTATTCTCAGTAACACCACGTACAGTCTTCTAAACAAAAAGCAGTTTGGAACAGAAGGGGACCGCTGGTGCTCATACTTGGACACAACTTTTGATGTAGTGAACCTACCATCACATTATCAGCTTCCTTGTATAGGAGAAATTCAGTCTGGTGCTTATCTGAATACTCATTGTGGACTGTGGGGAGTATGGAGATTACATTGCTAACAACAGCAGCAACCAAAATCCCCAAAGAAATCTGAAAGCTTGGAGAACATCCAGGTAGCCATGTACGAGATGCTGTGGCTTGCATGTGTTCCTTAGCCACTGCTGAAATCTGAAGGCAGTCTATCCACACGTCATTTTAGGCATTGCATAAAACACCTTAAAGGCTGGCTTCTTCTGATGTACACAAGGGCTGTATCATCTTGTAGCCACTGCTCCATCATCTCGGATATGAAAATACAGAGGAGCCTCTAGCTACCCCCTTCTGCTGCTGAAAGCATACCTGACCTTTCCGTGTACAATTAATTGGCCAATCTTTGTTTGGCTATTATTTCTAACAAAGAAATTGCTATTTCTTTAAAAAATTATTTTTGGGAAGCCTGACCTCAAAATTAGGCTTCTCAGAAATTTTATTCCCACACTGAGAACAATTAGCATGGCTTCTCCTACTGTAAGCTAATAGATTTGTTTTCAGTTTAGTTTGTTTTCAGAGTATGGAAGCTATATGAAAATTTGATATTTTTTTATAAAAAGGAGCAGGGAAAAGAGGGAGAAAACAGAACTATATCTTTACTTGTCAAAACTGGGAATATTTTTACATGCCATATACTCTTCATTATAGCATGAAAAAGCATAGGAAGAATGACTACATAGTACAGAAATTAGGATGACAGCAGAAGAAGAAAGGGAAAAGAAAAAGACTCAACTTTAAATATAAAATTATCCATTTACCACCTTACATAACACTTTAGACATTTCTAAATTTTGATTGTTGACTGTTCTGTTTCAATCATGTTTGGCTTATGTCCAAGGGTAGAAGATAAGAGTACTGTGATGAGGTAGCTTGATAGGTTTTTCTTGCTGACTGGAGTAAGTTTCTTTCTGAGTATAGGCAACAGATGAAACAGATTACATCAACTTTTTCTGTCTTTACCTTTTAGGACTGTCAAGGATATTTGGAAAGTGATTATTTTAAATTAAAAACTTAATAGTCAAGCCATTTTGTCACTGCATTCTTTTACCTATTAGACAAATAAGGACAATTTTAATGGAATTGTCAACATTCTCTCCATTTTGTGCTTTTATAAAAATCTGATTACTAGTTCTGATTTTTCTAACTAAAATTAAAGTATCCTATTGAATAAAGTGACTGTCCACAATTGCAGTCTCTTACATTACAGGGAAATAGAACTTAGATATATGGCATGTGATATTAATAAGTGCCCAATATTGTTCATGCAGAAGTATCTATTTCTGTGTCCACCTTTTCTCATCACATAACTGTTGTGCAAACTTTTTTGTTGATATCGCAGGTGGAACGATAGATCCCTTGAATTTTGCAGTAAAATTTATTTTAGTGAGAAAAAGACAAAATACAAATTGTATAAATGTTAGAGTAAGATTTATTTTCTGAAAAAAAAAGTTAAAAATATATATATGAATTTAGAAATTAGAGTTTACCATTGCTTAGCTGAAATAAGTAGAAACAAATCTCTGGCATGTTTAAAAGGTCAAGTACAAAACCTACAACTGGATCTAAATTTTATACCAGAGATCACCCTTACCATGTGAGTCTACATATTTCATCTGAAAATCCACAGACATCAGGGAGTTTGGAATATAGATCATCAGGCAACTTTTTTTGTCTTTGATCCATCTGAAATAACTACTTTTTCTCTCTTCCAGTTTGTAGTAATTCCTGATGCAAAATTCTCTCATCACCATTGGTGCAAAAGCCACAATAACACAGCATAATGTTTCTGTCAGACAACATTAATTATTTATCTCTATTTTAAGAGAACCTTATCCATATTTTACATCACTTTGTCATTTTATAGTGATAAAATGAGGTGCCATAAAAATACGGACCAAATCACACACTATGTATTAAATACAAACAAGCACGTTGCTGGCCCTAGAAATCTGAAAACCCTCTGGATTTATACCTGTCAAAAACATTTACTGTATTTCTTATATTTTTTGTGCTGAATGTGAGAAGCCTGTTGTCCGATACTCACTAAATATATATTCTTTCTGTGTGTTTTAACCTCCCAAACCTAAAGACAGATTATTGCAGAGGATAGTGAAGACATGTTTTAAAAGTGAAATTTGATTCAGTCACTGTTGATTAGCCATCAAATGTCCTGCATCAGATGCTAATGATAATGTTAGTAGAATGAGATGAAGTTTGAGGGTTTGTTTAATATACATCAAGACACTGCCAAAAAAAAAGCTTTCCAACGATTGAACTCAGTTAAAACTGAAATGCTTCCATGAAGCTCTAAAAACTAGCTTGGAACTGTATCTGCTTTTGGAAATTACTTTGATGAATGATGTCTGACACCTGGAAGAGTTTTATGTTATCCAGGTGTGTTGTTTTTATTCTTGGTTCATCTCTAAACTGATCTTCAAAGTAACAGTTAAATCTAACTTCTGCTCTCTGAGAAACACTGTGTAGGTCTTACCTTGCATTTCAAATATGCTTCTGAAAAGCTAATGCACTCTTTTATTATGTCTCAGTTGGTCTATTGTAACAGTCTCAGCAGGTCTGCTTGACAAATTGATCAATAGACTTTGGGTAGTTCGGGACTCAGCTGCAAGGCTAAGAAACCAAAAAGCATGAGCATATTATTCCAATTTTAGTCTTATTCCATTCACTTCCTTTTGAATACAGCATAAACTTTGAAATCTTATTGCCCATGTTAGAAGTATTAGACAAATCTGCCTCTAGAGAATAGACCCAAATTGATCCCCCACTAACTACAGGACCAGAGACTACAGTTAAATGATGTAGGAAAATTAACTTTTTTTCTTAAGATTGAAACATCTACCCCTATAAAATAAGCTTTATATGTATCATGCAATGAGAAATCTTGTCTCTTTATATCCATGTAGTAAACTTGATTGACTCTTAAATCAGTTTAGGGTTTAACTACTCCATTTCTCAGAACTGATTGCATGTGCTTACCTCCTTTCCTGTTTTTAAGGTCTTACTTGATTTTAATCAGTGTTCGTTATCTCTACAGTCTTTTCTGTGAGCTATTTTTCATGAACCTTTTGATAGTTTTTAAGTTCCCGAGTACCTCCACCTCCAGGCTTGCAGTGTTACCTGTCAGTAATGCTCAGACATCAATAGCCTGTGATGAAGTATTGGAAGGACGTGGATGGGCTTGAAGCCACGTGTGGAGATGATACAGAAGTAGCTTAACACTGATAGCATGGACTTTGTCTGTAAAATATTTTATGGTTTTAAGTGCATGAATAAAGCAGGATGACAGTTTATGCAGTTTAATCCCATTAGGGCACTGGATCCTGGTTAAGCAGCCCAGCGTACCTGCTTGATGTGGTCTACCCCACTTATTTGGGACAACTTCTGCGGAGGATCCTTTGCCAGGTAGTCCCTAGGGAACTTCTTTGAGCCTGCTGATAAGTTCTGAATGCTGAGCTTATAGTACTGAAATTGCCAAAGAGAGATTAAAAGAAGAAATACAGATCAAATAAGGTAAAGTAATGCCAAAGTGAATTAAATATTTGTATTCATTATATAACCTAGTATGACATTTTACATTTAATTATTTTTTTTAATGCCGCTTAAGAGATGTGATGGAAATGTTGATGGGTTGATTGCAGGCTAGCTATCCCTCCACAGCAGCTTGGAATATGGACCAGAGCACACCGTATATACTAGGTTTGCTTTTAGATTAGTAAAAGAGATTTTTCAAAGGCAGGCAACTGACTGCTGTTGAAGGCCATTGGGTCTGGCTGCCTCACTTCCAGTTAAACCACCAGAATTCCACCTCCCAGAGCATTTTGCCCTCAGAACAAGGCAGAGACAATGAGAATTTTTTGAATCCAAAAATCCTGATTGCCTCCACTTCCAGTTATGTCTAATCCTGTAAAATGCTGAATGCACTTACCTTCCAGCATTTTTTATTTACTGCTTCAGCCAAGACAGTTCATTATCTTACTGGAGGCTTTCACACACACAGAGGTTACAACATTTAAATTTTGAGCAATGCTTTGAGTGTGTTTTATCTTTTATTCTGTTTTTCAGCAGTACCTAAATGGCCCCGTCTAACTGTGCTAGATGGTGTCATCGACAATATTACCTTTTACCCTTGCCTTTATTGATTATACATCAGAGCTTACAGCATCCATAATGTGAAAAAATTGAGTCTTTATGAAAGACAGCCAGTTATTTTCTACAGTTATGATCCTTTTAGAATAACCCACTGTGTACACACTTTAGCATTTAAGGATAGCCATAAAGCATGGCACAAAAGTATAATGAACCCCAAAAGAACATCTGCTATGTTTGCAAACCTCAGTACCCGTGTATGTACAGACAACTGCTTGGTATGTACACAAAATATTTGCTCCTCTGAATGCTCAAGTCCATTCTTTATCTGAGATTTTGGGTTTTTTCCTTTTTATTGGATTATTTATTGGATTTTTTAGTTTGAACTAATCATGCATTCACTTCCTTATTATTATTATTCTAAAACTATTTTAATGCATTTAGGGGAAAATTTTTGGGTTTTGTTTCAGGAATTTTGCTTAATACTCAACTTACCTCAAATAACAACTTTTTTTTTTTTTTAATTCTATTTAAAGGGATCATTTTTAAAGGAAGTGAATATCATCTAGCCTCCATGGCCACTTAACATTGAAAAAGCTTTTTTTTTTTTCCTCCAAAAATTATTTCTTTGGGGAAAAATGAATTAAAAATATATACATTTTTAATATCAGTACATTTTTAAAAAATTAATATTTTATACATACATTTATGATCTAATAAAATAATAAAGCAATCAGCTTTTTTTTGTTCTATGTGGTCCAACACACTTTATGTAATCTCTACTAGGAAATAACACATATTTTTATTTGAAAAACTTTCAGGCAAAATTAGATAATCAGGTTTTGCTTAATGAATGTAGTAACATTAATTGTTTAAGAAGAAGACAATCTTTGTTATCATGAATTTTTCAATCAAGGAGTAATATTTAAATAGAATGTAAATGAAAAATAAGAAGTTCAACATAACTGGGCAAGAGAGATTCTTTTGTTACTGTGCTATACTAACACTGAGCATTACATTCAGCACAAATAATTTGCATTTTGTTTCTTCTGCTTTGGTAGTGTCAAAATAGCTAATGTTCAGCCACTCCATTTTTGAATGAGAAGTATGATAATTTAATTAAAGTTTAAAGTCTAGGAGCTGCTGAAGATCATACATAATCCAATTACTTTTTATTCAATTAATTTAATAGCAAACCACTTTGCTATAATTACAGTTAATCCCCTGATTTTTCTCCTCAGCTGTTTATCAATGGCCTGTGTGATATCTTTGAGGAAATCATACTGGGATATAATTATCAACAATCCCCAATGGAATTAATGCACTAAATAGTACTTAATTATGAGCAGTATTCCATTGCTGGATGGGTTAGATTTGAAGATGGTAAGAACACAATACATAGTCTGAAGTTTCTGAGCCACTTTCCCTAGAGTTTTTGGGAAGAGGAGACAGTATAGTTATTTCTCCCACTTGCTGATGCTGAACAAAGAAATGCCAAGATATAAGCTAAATTGAATCAAAGAAGAGAAGAATTGCAACCAGGCCCTTCTAACAGCTGTGGCTGTTTACTGAATTGTAAATATCAGAAATTACTTTCAGCAGTATCATGGTCTCTTACGCACACAGTAAATTGGTGTTAGTGTCTGTAATGTTGGATCCTTGACAAGCTAAAGCCACAATTTCGTTGGTTTATGGATAAAGGAAAAAGTATGTGTGTAGTGCGTTAACTGATTGTGTCAGAGTCTTGGAATTTCTCAAAGAAGTTATCCAGATTTCCTTTTCTCATTGTGAGTGCTTTTTAAGCACGAAATAGGTGCTTCATATGTAGGATGCTGCATCTGCAGGAATGTCTTTAATCCAGCACCTATTCACAGAAATTCAGCGTAAATATGGCATTAGGTTATCAGGGACATCCTGTTGATAGGTTAAATGCTAGCTTCCTCTGCAGTCCAGTCCAAGCCCAGCATCTTGCCAGACTTTGAGTCATAAAACACAGATAGTGAAAAAACTGAAGTTCCAGACACAAGATGAAAACAAGTGCCTACTGTTGAGATCCTCACATTGCTGACAAAAAGTTTACTATTTTAATAAGATGTTCATCAAATCTTACACAACGATATGGTTCTCCCTCCCCAAATTAAAGATGCTCTCTTTTTAGAGGCATTAATTCATGCCCAGCCATGTAACAAAATGTGCATTGCAACTGCCTAATGATCCTTAAATAAAAAAGTAAAGGAAAAAAAAAGATGCTTTTAAAGCTCATTTGTATGTGTCAAAAACAAGCTAAGGAAGAAGTCACATAATTTTCCTTTTACTTTGATAGCCTAACTGCAGTGTTGCGATGTAGCAGAAAGGAACTTTTTTTATTTTTCTAAACGTGATGCTGTAATATGTACCTGTTTTTACAGATTATTTTTCATGGCTAAGGTAAAGTAGCCTGGAAGATAGGTCGCGAGGAGGGTTTTGAATCTGCTCCCTGTTCTTCAACTGCTAGAAGTGATGTATGGTGAAGGAGGGAGTAAATTCATGGCTAATTTTATTTTTCTTAAGCTTAGGTGACTGTACCAAGGCTGAAGTATGGAACACCCCCCCTCCCCAAATTTGCAATTGGTGCAATGGAAAAGCCTAGCTTCAACCATCCTGTAAGGTAGAAGTAAGGTAAATGTCGAGGAAGGCTCCTTTACTCACCAAGACGGTCAAGAGCCGTGGGTATCTGTTTGGAGCAATACACATTGACTCTGGTGAGAGCTGAGTGGGAGCTAAAGTTAATCCTAACTTTAGGTGTCAATGTTAGATATGTCCAGGATAATCCCAGAGGCAAAGGCCATGATGCATCAACCTATCTGGCATGAGTGCTTCAGATGAAAAGCTTAGAATTTGCTAGGTCATATGTCCTGCCATGTTGTTTTCCAGTCTTTGACTTTCTGATGGGTAGTGGAAAGGCAGGATGTTATGGGGTTATTTCATTCCTTTTGTTTCAGGGACATAATCTTCCTCCTAAAAGCATTCCTGGAAACAAGTGTGTTTATGCCTGAATTTCAAGTTTGGCTCAGGAGAGATAATGTGAAATTCTGAAGAAAAAAGGCTTTTGAATACGTAAAATGTTTTAGCAGACATTTACTGAGGCAAATTCAGGATTAATTTCTCAGTCATATATGCCAGTTTTACTCTAATTTGTCTATCCTGGAAAAAAGGTTGGGTATTTAATTTTCCTCCCTCTTACGTTCATAAAGACATATGGCTACTTCAGGAACACCTTCTTACTACTGCCCCTCCCCTATATCAATATCTGTATTTAAAGTCAGTCCATTATCAATTAATGTGGTACAAGTGAAATTCATAGTCTTTCATTTATTCTTCGTTGTGGAAAGATGCCAAACTACCGCTGATTTTAGTGTTTTGTATTTTACTGTTGAAATTGCATTCTCCCATTGTTTCCAAATAGGAAATGGAAACTCAGGGAATTTGCTGAAATTGAAAATAAAATCAATTTAGGACATCAAAAAATACGAAGGGTAAAAGACAGAGCTTTCACTGAGTAAAAAAAAATGAGGCTGATGATAGAAAGGAAAAGAGGCACATGTCACTTCAAATTTCAAACTTCCTAATGAGGTGATATGAGGGTCTGACTGTCAAAGTGAAAATAGTATCACCTGCCTGTTTGATGTCTTCCATGTCCATATTTTATTGAAGGAACTTTGAGTGTGAAAGAAGTAGACGCGGTATTGATTATGATCAAAAAACTTCTGGCCGGGGTGGTGTTGGCTGCCTGTGTCACAGCAGCAATTACACAGCGCTGCTCCCCAGAGACTTTCACCTACTTGTTAGATGAAATCAATAATACCCAGGCAAGCACTGAAATGACATTTTAATGTTCACAAAGAACATTTACACTTCAGGGCTGCCTTTGAAAAAGTTTCTAACAGCAATGGAAGGGGGAAATGGAGGGCTCTCTCTAGCAGGCAAAGACAGTTGCTTTCAAACAAAGGTATTAGCTGTCATTTGAGGGGGCTTTGCAAAGACCGTGTACTTAGGGTAACAGCTCATTTTGGCAGAAACAAACTGTTTGCAAGGAGTTTTGGGGGAGGAAGAACCTACAGCAGTGGGGTGCTAATCAATAGAGATGAGAAAGGTGAGGAGCTGGAGGGAATTGCATCTTCTCACTCTGAGAGACGGCACAACCCAACGTGACGGGACCAAACTGTGAAAGGCTGCAAGTGGGAGCAGTTAGCTACATTTCTCTCCGTGCTGTCTCTTCATGCCTTCATACACAATACACCTCACAGTAAGTTGCAACTGTGGCAGCACCGGGCTGAAAATGACTTTGTACTTGGGCTGTACAGTAATGCTCACAGAAAAAAACTACGTGCGGATGCGCTTGGTGTCTTTATACAAGGTACTGGTTATTCTGTTTGCAGTGAATTGCTTCAGGAAGATCTGGTGCTGGCCCTTCTCATGGACAGCATGTTGGGCTAGGCGGACCACAGGTCTGCACCAGTATGGCAATGATGCCAGTAACACTAACCTGTAATATTTAGTAGCAATAACTACCGTTTTCTAAGGTAGACAACACATCTGCTACACCAACTGGAAAACTGAACAAATTGTAATTTTAACAGAAGCTACTGGTTCATAAAAAGTCCAAGCTATCATTCAGGATAGGAAGAGTGTGGCAAAAAAAAATTAAATGAAAATTCTCCAAGAAATGTCGATTCTTTACTCTGTTTTTATGTAGCATATGGTTCTTGATTCAGCAAAACACTTAACCATGTGTTTAAGCTAGCCATAACATTTTGAACAAAGGATGTAAACTGATTAAATTAAAGAATCTTAAAAGTCAATTTTTTGCTTAATTTATTACTAGAAAAAGACCCATTTGAATATACATTTAATTCCATTAAACAGGGACTTAGAGGCAGATGCAGAGTGAGATTTGGTACATAAAATCTGAGTTGGGCTGCTTTTAATGCCTTTATTTCAAGACAGCAATAAATTCTGCACTGGACATTCAAAAAATCACAAAGCCACCTCCATATTTCTTCTGAAAAGTCTCAAATGTCTACATTTAAATAATGATACTTAAGCATCCAGGCCTGGCAGTCAAGGTACTCGCTTTTCCCCTGTTGTAGTTTAACCCCAGTGGCAGCTAAGCCTCGCACAACTGCTTGCTCACTACCCCCAAATGGTTGAGTTGAGAATTGAAAGGGAAAAAGTGAGGAAACTCACTGGGTTGAGATAAAGACAGTTTAATAGGGAAAGCAAAAGCCGTGCACACAAGCAAAGCAAGACAAGGAATCCATTCC
>JANHGO010003229.1:0-27703 GCA_024606505.1 Aquila spilogaster | reverse complement strand
AGTTTTTTTCTTTTGCCTTGTTAAAGCAGGACAGTCTTACAACATGCTTTTCCATCTACAATGTTACATCACAGTTACCATCCACAATATCTAAAGATTACTATGGTGTTGTCAACTTAGTGTGCTCATGATTCAATCATCATGTCCAACCATCAACCCATCCCCACCATGTCCGCCGACCACATCCCTCAGTGCCACATCTCCACAGTTCTTGAACACCTCCAGGGACAGTGACTACACCACCTCCCTGGGCAGCCTGCGCCAGTGACTCACTGCTGTGATAAAAAATGTTTCCTAATATCCAAGCTGAACCTCCCTGGTGCAGCTTGAGGCCATTACCTCTCCTCCTATCACTGTTCCCTGGCAGAAGAGGCCAAACCCTACCTAAAGACACCTAACTCCACCCTAAGAAATATACTACTCTGACCTCATTCAAAATAGGCAGTGTTGCCCTTGGCTCAGGAGGGCAGTGAACTTCCTGGTACACTGAGGGAGAGAGGAAAACACATCCTGCTTTCCTAATGTTCCCTGCTAAAGGGCACCACAGCAACACACACTGTGCACCTCACTGCCAGCCCAATGGACTCAGAGCACGGGCATAAGGAAACCTCTGCAGCACCAGAGGAAGTGGGATGCCTGCTGCTTGGCTCACCCATCCCCTCTCACAATTCCAACTCCTGCTTCCAAGAGTGCCGGTGAGAGTACCTCCCTGAAGCAATTAGCTGCACTGCTCAATTCCAGTCTTTCATGTCAACTGTTTCTAATCATTTACACACCTACAGTCAAGGAAGCAATAGTTCTGTCTGATAACTCCTTTGTAGCTGTTTGTTTGTAGAACCCATCATAAACCAGAATTCAACACTACGTAGGAGTTGGAACCTGACAGTCATTAAGGTCTCTTCCAGCCCAATCCATTCCATGATTCTGTGATCCTGTGATCTTAGCACCAAGCGTCTCTAAAACAAGAGCTTTTTGAAAACTACATTGCCAATACCAGCAAATAAACCACAGAAGTGCTCTTTTTTATGCTCAACAAAAAGAAATCCATGTTTTTTTTGTAGGTAGATGGGGAGGATGCATATCATGCAACAGTAACAAGGCATTCAAGAATTTATTTGTAGTCAGTGCCAGAACAGAGTTACAGATGCATTTGTTTTCCTCTGGAAGAGACTGTTTGTTAAATAAAAAAAAAGTGTACTAATGCATCAAGACAGTGTTAAACAGCTTCATAAAATATGGATTTTTATATTTATAAATGCCTTGCAGAAGAATTTTCCAATCAGAAGTATTCAGTGAAGTACTGGCTGAGCTCTTATAGTCGTGATTTGTACAGGGAGTGATGTTTTATCATCCAGATACAGCAACACTGAAGTCCAAAAGCTCCCTGAAAATGGAAGTATTTTTAGAACAGTTTCATTGTTATTTTCAATCCTGTTATAACACTAGAAAGGAAAGAAAACAACAAAATGAAGTGACCTGTGCTATTCCAAATACACTGACAGGGCAGCTGCCTGTTCTCCCCAGGACAGATCAGACTCAAGCAGAACCAGACCAGACAGCAAACCATTACAGAAAGCATGTCCTTCAGAAAACTCATTCCAAGAAGTAGCGTGTGGTGGGAGGAAATACTCAGAATTTTAGAGTGACTGGAGGCACATGACAACCAAGTTTAAACACACATTGCTGATATCAATAGCTTTTAAGAGCTTCAGAGAATTCCCACATCTGCAGAACCATGAAACTGAACTGGAAGTTGATAGAAGTTCTCTGTTTCTCTTCCTTAAGTGTTCATGAGATCCTGAAAGCTACACAGCAATGCAGATTAGGACAGAGCAGTTCACCAGGGTGTGCAGCAGTCATTTTTTAGGCATTTTAAGTGCAGATGAGGATAATTTCACCTCTAATAAATGTTTTTGCTTATTTCTTAAAGCCTGTTGCCAGGTAAGTCTCAGAACACCATGAGCTCCTTTGTGTAAGTAACAGGTATGTTTCAGATCACTTGGCAGTAATTCTCAAAATGTTACTAAATCAATTGCAAACATGATTCATAAAATAGCCAGTGATGTGACTAACTTTTCCCATTTTGTGTTCTCACCACTGTTCAGAGAACAAAAAATAGTTAAGTATAGAATTGTCAAAAGTAGCTTTTCATCATATCTGATTTCTTTAAAATTACTAGCAAAATTAGTTCTTGGTTTTAGAAGCAAAAATGGATAAATACAGCACTCAGGTCCATTGCTTCCACGTGGAAGAACTCAACAACAGCCCCTTTGCTCCATACACACTTTCACATCAGACACTGTTCTGTCAGACTGCCCCTCTACTGCTGTCTGTCACACAGCAACAAATGTAATGGGATACTGGTGGGAAGGTTCAGCCTCTGCTGCCATCCCATCAATATCCACCTCTGATTTTATGGGCCAACATCATAAAACAGGAGACATTACTTTCAGAGCAGTCCTCGTGTAATTCCAGCTAATGTAGATAGCCTCAAGGTTGATCCTGCAGAGATGGGTTTATTTCATTCTAGACCAGTCTGCTTCACTGTAAGGCAGGTGCAGACTTCTCTGTATTGGTGTCCACTCTTCATTAGCCAAGGGCTTTTTAATGTAATGCCTTTATGAGCTTTTATTCAGCATGTAATTTTTGACTCTTAGTAGCATACTGCCTGCAGATTTTTTTTCAAAGTTACTTTCTATAAATCATCATCTAAAATCCTGCAGTAAAACAGTGTTTTTTCTCGTGTTGTACAAAGGAATTGTTGCTTCCCCCACACTGTTACTGTCCACCGGTTTGCCACAAAACTTCTAACTATTTCTCTGCTTAAGGAACCTTTTAAGGGAGGTAGCTAAAGAAACTTCAGCCATATATCTATAATGTTTTACTTAATTTAAGCACATACTGATATATCTTTTTGATTAGAATTAGGGTGTGCAGGCAGCTGTAAGGGACCCATATACATATATGCCTGTACATAGATGTGTAGAGGTATGTGTTTATATAGATATCAGAGGAAAGTGACAATTAACTGCAGCGAATGCTTAGTAGGAGTAAATAAATCAGTTTGGACAAAAGCGTAAGAACCACCTCATTCTCAATTACCTGAAGTCTCAGACTCAAAAATCATATCATCAGAAACAAGGGCGAGGAGCCAGAACTGGGGGAGGCTACAAAGAATTAATTGCAGGCAAACCTGCTCCGATGCATGACTGACTGAAAATGCAAGTCATTGATTTTTAAATACAAGAGAAACTGTGACAGGATATTAAGTCTCTCAGTGCAGCAGAACCCAAGGAACTTTTTGTTTCAAATCCAGCAGAAATGTTTGCAGAGAAGAAATTATTTTACTGCTTTGCTGAACAGCTTGTCTTTCACAAATACATTGAAAACTAAGAATTCATCTTGTGAGGCTACAGAAAAAGCCATAGACAAGAACTGCTGTCACATTCAGCATTTCTTGAACCAAAAAGAAAACCATTAAAAGAAAAAAAAAAAAGATGTGCGTGCATGTTATAGGTATGTATAGATACATGTAAAAGTATGTTTACTAAAATGAGCTGTAAATCAATCATAAGAGATTCCAAATTTTCATAACCCACAATTCCTTAGTTAGTCAAACTCTAATGGAGATACATTCAGGAGAGGATTGGAATGAACTGTATTTATTAGCAGCCAACAGGAATATGAGAGAGGAGAGGCAGACAAGGAACACAATAACAGACCTGCATAAAAAGTAACTGCAAAGGGGAGAGGAAAACGTCTCTCCTCAATGAATATAAGTAGTTAGCATGAACTATGGAAGAGAATACTCATGTTGGATGCATATAACTGGAGAAAGAAAAGTTACTGTGCTTTTTAAGCCAATGAACACACATCATTCTCCTTGCTTTCTTGTATTTTGTTTTAAAGTTGCTCTATGATCATTCCTGACAGGAAATCAGTTTGCTGAAACACTCCTTCCTCTTTAGACTAGAAAAAGCATTCTGTCTTTAATCTTTTTATTAACATTACACATTGCTTTGAAATTACTAACAGAGTATTAGATGTGAGAAGCATTTCTCATTTTAAAGTGACCACATCTGAAATTTTAGTTTGAACCATGCAGGAAGGACAGCTGTTTTTATTGTCTACCCACCAAAATGATCAGGTATAAAGAGAAATAGATGGCTTTGCCCTCAACATTAAACAGTAGTAATTTTGTCTATGTACATGCACCTGCATGTTTTGAGAAGAGGATTTCCAGGTATTTAAATCATTTCAGTTTTGCAATTTAGTTACTTAAGAGCACATTTATGGCAGGTTGCAAGGCTAAGGATAGTTAATAATATTTAGTATCTAATTACTGTCTAAGACAGAAGTATAAAGCAGGTGCTTTCCAATTGGGAATCATGTAGGAGCTTGTAGTGTGTTTCAAATACCATATACTGACCATACTCATAATGTATTCATGCTCTCTGTTTACCACATACCTAAGTTTTTGTGGTATGACAGATACAAAGGTTTTACTCCAAAAATAGTGTGCGGGGGGGGGAAAAGATACCATGACAGAAGAGCTCTCAGCCACAAACCAAGGAACACTGTAACCAAATTGGACTGCGCAGCAACAAGAACAACCAGGCAAACTGTGAAACAGTATCTTCACAGGAAGCAAAAAAAATAAGCATCCCTTAAATTGTCATTAAAATCAAAAGGTATTAAAATGAGATGAATAGCAAGCTCTAAGATGTGAGTGTAAACTGGAATTTATAATGGAAAAGACAGGTGCAGTCAGAGAGGCACATCAAACAAGCTGCCTAGTAAGGAACTAGCAGACCTCTAACCTTCCAAAGCTTAGATGGAAATCTGGGGTTATTAGACCTGGATTTGATGAGAAAACTGAAATACTGTAAGAGCCTGTAGCAGACACATAACAAATGGACAATACTGTGGTAGTGTGAACAGGTGGTAGTGCTGTGGTTCAGTGGAGCTTAGAATGAAGTTTGCCCACTCACACCCATGGCACAGAGCAGCAGCATGGCAGAAAACAAGAGGAAAGAGGGGGCTAAATCACAGCAAGGTGACCTCACGATGTGCTGTCCCACAACAGTGGTTTCAGTGGTGGACAGCGGAACTCCACTCTTTCACCTCCCCACCTTGAAAGGACAGGGGAGAGAAAACATGCCAGAAATAAAAGGCTGTCTGAGCTGATCTATCAGAAACAAGTCTTAACATTATCTCACTTGAAATGGATGAATTGTTAAAGCTAAATTAGAAGGGGTGGCTAAATTGCCTTACATTTAAAGGCAGTGGCTTCCCTACAAACAGTCCGCCTGTCCATTTAGGGAACCTCAGCAGTTGGAATAGCCCCTTAGGGTTGACCAGTTCCTCTCCTTACTGATAACTTAATTCCTTATTTAAGAAATAAAAACCTCACAGCACATCAGAAGTGGGAAACTTGCCCAGGCTGTTTCTGGCACCTCTGTATACACCTATGCTCCTCTCCTACCACTTATCTTAATGGCAAAAATGGGTTTCTGCAGATCAAGTTTTGCCTCACTTTCAGAAGTTAGACTAAGCACTGTCAATGGCATCGTTCAGAAGGTCAACGGGAGTCAAACTGTTGATGGGGTTTAAACCTCAAGAGGCTGAAAAGAGAAAAGGTCAAGGAATTGAAGAGGTCAAAGCACAATCAGTCAAAAGGTGAAAGGACAAAAGGTCAGGAGAACAAAATGTTACTGAATAGAGAGGTCAAAGGGTCAAAAAGTCATGGGGACAAAAAGTCAAAGGGGCCAATGTATTGAATAAGATAGAGGTATTCAGTAGCTTCTGATCAGTTTTAGGATCACCCAAAAAAGATATCAGTCACAAGCCAGTAATAAAAATGGGAATAGCTTACCCCATTCCAAAAATTAGAACTCCATAGAAAACTCCCACAAGGAAACAGTCTCCAAGTAGAAATGTTTCCCTCTTGACTTCCAGCCCTTAAATGAGGTTAGGGAGGGATGGACTCAGGTTTTTTTTGCACCTGTTACAGATCACATGCATCTATGCTCCCAGGGCTGTCTATGCCTCTCCACCAGGTGAATCACTGGTTCAGACTGTGACCTAACCATATAGTCAAAAAATCAAAGAGCAAGGGGTAAAGAGGTCAAAGGAGAATAGGGTCAAGAGGACAAAAGGACAAAAAAGTCAAGGAGTCAAAAGATCAAAAAGTCAGGGTTCAAAGGAGTCAAAGGCCAAAGGGATGGAAGGGTCAAAAGGTCAAGGGGGTCAAAAGTCAAGTGGGTCTAAAGGTCAAGGGGTCAACATTTTCAAAGGTCAAAAGGTCAAGGTGATATGTAGTTTGTAATATAGCAGTCATTAATAAAGTAAGTGCATACTTTCCTTATCTAAATTTCTATAAGTACTTCTGAAGTTGCTTGCAAAGTCACTTTTCCTACTGAAATACTCTGGCAGTTATATGCTTCTCCTACCTAATTGTCTCCCAGATATTTGCGAGAGTTCTTAAATATCTGTATTTTTAAATATCTGTATTTCTTGGTGTTTTTTTTTTTTTTTTAATATCCTTCAGAAGAGAAACTTAATTCTGAGGCTAAGCACTATGCACAGTTTTGTTGCCAGCTCGCTGGCGTGCTCATACAACCAGTTCTGCTGCGGCTGACACGAACCAAGAGTAATGTCCCCAGCTAACAGAAACATATTGCTTATTAGCTCACTTCTGCATGTATAATGCAAACTAATGTATAACTTTCACTGGTGAGAGCAGCAGAATTTAGAAATTATTAAAAAAAAATACTTCTTTAAGATGGGGTAAAGATCTATGAGAGTTGTTCCAAAAGTAATGCCTGCTGTTTCATTATGTTGGCTCATGACATCAGAGGCGGATGTTGGTGGAATGGCAGTAGGGGCTGAATCTTTCCATCAGTATTCCATTACATGTTGTTGCCATGTGGTAGATGGCAGCAGAGGGACATTCTGACACTATGGTCTCTGATATGGGAGTGCATATGGAACAAAGGTGTGCCACTGAATTCCATCAAGCAGAAAAATGGCCCCCATGGACATTTGTCTATGCTTGTCAAACGTTTATGGAGACCCAAGAGTGGACATGAGCACAGTGAGGTGGTGGGTGGTACAATTCAGCAGTAGCAACAGCAGTCACTTCCACTGGTGCAGATTTGTTCAAGCATGGCACACAGGCCCTTGTTCATCGCTGGTGAAAGTGAACAGCTAATAGTGATGACACTGTTGAAAAATACTGTTTTGTAGCTGAGAATTTGCTCTACCAAATAGTGTTATTGTGCTCTTTGTATCTGTTGTAGTTTCCAGGGAAATAAATAGGAGGCATTAATTTCAGAGTGACCCACATATGATACCAGCAGCAAGTACCATGCATTTTAGGATGACAGCCATGACTTCTAAGTCAAGAGGGCTGCTTTAAGTAAACAAATGGTTTAGGCAGGCACTTTGCAGGAAACCAGGGCAATTGCAAACCCTTCTGCACATGAGCAGGAAAGCTGGGCAACCCAAGGAGAAGAATGTTTTCACACTCTGCTGAAAGCTTCAGCTGCAAGGAATGTTTTTTCCCCAAATGCCTGGGTTTCATCATATCACTTTTTTTTTTTTTTCTGTGAAAAATATTTTCTCAAGAAGATGTTCTGCTTTTTCCATTTCATGCCATGCAACCGAATCATTAAGGATCTTCACACTCAGGGATTATTTTAGTCCCTCGCCATATGAAATGTTTCTAGTTTAAAGCAAAGTGGGCTGATGAAAAGAAGGGAGGAGAACATTAATCCAGTCATGAAATAATTAACTGACATCTCAGCTAACAATGGATAATTAAAATTATCACATGGATAGGTTTTATGTAATTAAGAAGAAATGTGAATATGTGTCTTCAAAGCTAATACAAAAACCACACAAGTGCCTTTGCAAACTCAATGTTCTTGCTTTTCTCCTAACGCTTAAAACTTTCCACACCAACACAAAAATCTTCCAACAGTGACACAGGCTGAACATACACCAAAGTCTGCTTTACAAAAAAAGAGCAATTAAAAATTGTAGCCCTCATTCCAATCTCTCTTGTTATGTCTACAAGAAAGCAGTTCTCCATTTCTGACTGCCTGTTTCTTTGCCTACTAGTGCCAGAGTTCTGAGAGTGCCTACTAGTTCTGAGAGCTGTTTTGGTTTTCTTTTCCATTTTTTATTTTTAGTACAAGAAATGTGCAGTGGACAAACTCTCTTAAAAGATGGGGAATATAAATAATACTGAGAGGTAATTTTGTATAGATAGCAATCATACCTTCATAAAAATAAGTTCCTTGTCTTAATCTCCTATGAAAATAGGAAGGACTTCCCAAGGAACGATGTACTAATCCATCAATGTCAGTAGTGCCATGAAAAAAAAATAAAGATTCATTTATGTACTAAACAGAATGTATGTAATTCATGGAATAAATGAGAAATATTTGAGTGATTCTCTTTTCTTCAGCTGCACAACAGAGGAGTCAAAAGAAGCAAAATGGGATCAGATATGAAAAGTTTGGGTGTAACCCATTGTGGGGTGTAACCCATTGTGTTGCCCATAGCTGACAGCCTCTAGACCCTGTGCCTACCTTCAGGCTGTACAGAGACCAAGGCATGTATAATTCTGCTCAACAGAAGGTTTTGGATTCTTTATCATTTTGCCCAGCAGCAAATACTTGCTTGGTTGTTTGCTTACCAGAAGAAGAGAAGGTTTCTTCCTCTGATTAAATCTTTGGTAGTTGCTGTCTGGAGAAAAAATGAACTGATCTTTTACTACTCAGAGGTACCCAGGTCAGGTGTGCACGTATGGGTCAATGTTCTACCTGGTAGTTGATTTTGCACACATGAGCTGAACCATGGAGATGAACAACCAGCAAACAGAATTGAATGTCTGACCCTAGAGGGTCTCTGCAGTCAAGAAGATATTTTAAATGGCTGATGAGAAAATACTCTGCTGTTTTTAGAACAGGTTTCTTTTAGACAATAACACATTGTAGACCTTTGACTATGTTTTTATCACTACTATAGAGACCCAGAATAATTGTCATGTGATATTTAGCATAATATTAGCATTTTTTTTGTCCAGAATATTATATTTCAGTTGCTCCATCCACCTTTATTTTACTGCTGGTAGAGTCACCTCATACAAATGCTTTATTTTTACCAAAAAATTTGCTGTGATGACAAAAGCATTCCTGCTGCTTCTCTTTCCATGTTTCTTTACTGCTCATCGAATATCTTCTCATTCTTTCTCATACAGAAGGAGGAGACATTTCCTTCCTATGTGTACTGCAAGTACTGGAAGGGGTTGCCTACGTGGGGGAAGGAAACAATTGGACTCCAGGCAGGAACAAAAGCAAGTAGTCCTCTATATTCCTTTTTCGGGTGTGAAAGCAAGTGCAAGACTTGGAAAAAGGAGGAAGAGAAAGGTAGGAAAAATGTAACAGTTTTCAAAGTCTAAGTGCACACTGGCACTACCACCACATTCTCTGTGACAGTGCTGCCACGCTGGGATATCTGCTGCTCACTGGTGACTTGTTATAAATGTTCCACTGTTAGTGTTTTCTGCTTTGACCTTGTTCTAATGAACAACATTGTTGGAAAATTATACATTTATATCTATTGATTGTGTTTACAACAACTACCTCAAAGGATATCCTTGCTTCAGTACACCTAGTATCAGTGGCTAGTGGTGTTACCTCTAACATAGGCACTCGGTAATAGCCTCTGGTAGAATAAAAATTCTGGCTTTATCGATTCAGTCTTCACTTTGAAGAGCACTGATTGTACTGGCATTTTCCAGCTCATGTCAAAGAAGGTCTACTCATTTTTTATGAAAGTGCACAAAATTCTTTACTCACACGTCAGAACTCCCTCCATTAACCAGAAGAGTTTTACATATGGAAACTATTACAAGGCATGAATTTTTTCTGAGGGACATTGCCTTTGAATGGGAAAAATGCCTTTGTTTAACTGCGCAATACAGACCATGCTGAGCATGTTGCCATGCCAAAATCAAGACTTAGTATTTCATTACAGGACTGTCTTTCTAAAACAGTGTATGTTTTGATGTTGTTGACTCATTAGTACATACTTAGTACTGGGTTCATGTCTAATGCAAATATCTGAGAGCCAGTTCTGCTGTGTGACAGTAAGGTGAAAGTTAAATCCAGGTACAAATCTTGGGCATTGCTCTTTTAGAAGCTCAGTACCACATTCAACGGTGGCACGAGGGCTCTACTGAAGAAATTTTGAGCTAGGATATTTTTTTACATTCATCTGAAACTTTACTGGCTGTAGATTCCTGTTCTTAAAATGAGCACAGACATTGCCAAATTATGATAAATAGTCCTACCAGCTAGAGAGAAAAACATGTTGGTTTGGAACAGTCTGTATTTTTATGTCTAAAAACTCACATCCAGAAAAGATCCCAGGGAGTTACAAGCCTAGAAATAGTGGTGGATGGAAAGTTCAACACGAGCCAGCAATGTGCCCTCGCAGCTGGCATTAGTTCATACCATGTCTCTCCAAGGACTAATAATGACAACATTTGACATCAGTTAATTTCAGGTGCTGGTCACTTCCAGTTACTTCAGAATGTCTCACAGGAGTATAAAGGCAAGAAATTAATTCTCTTCTATAGAACATTTATTTTACATTATTCCGTTAATGATGTAAGGTTTAACTACTCCTTGTGAGAGGCTTTACTGAAGAAATTCCCACCAAGCCAACCTGCCTTTCTGAAAGGAGGATGCTGGATTCCAAAACACAGGGGAGTCAATAAGGCTCTGGAAACTCTCTTGCAACCTTACTCTTCTGCATTTGCTTCCCACAGATATGCTTCTAATGAGTCTTTAAAAAGTCGTTGTTCATTACAAAAGAAAGTGCTCCATGTCATATCTGAAACACTGAGGTCACTTGGGAAGTCTTGTGACTTTCCACTCATCTGTTGGAAAATTTTTTTGTTTGATATGCTCTGATGAAAGGCTGCATTCTCCATTGTAATTTAAAAAGCTGTTGCTACCTTCTGAATCACAAAACAGAGGCGAGGGAAGTCCTCAGGACTCCCTTTTGCAGATACGCAGATAGGAACAGGTACATGGGCTTCTTTACTTCCATTTCCATGTTCTTGGAACACACACTCCTACTCTGTGCATATCCTGTTGACTGTTTGTGTAGGGACATGTAGTGTTTCATGTCAGCTCCAGCTGTGCACTTTGCATACAGTAATTGATGCAGTTGGATCAGGCTAAGGGTCCCTCGGACAACAGTTGGTAGCAAGTGCTATAGGGAAGGATATAAGAGCCACAACAAGAGGTAATGGCCTTAAGTTATGCCAGGGGAGGTTCAGGTTGGATATTAGGAAACATTTCTTCTCAGAAGGAGTGGTAAGGCACTGGCACAGGCTACCCAGGGAGGTGGTGGGGTCACTGTCCCTGGAGGTGTTCAGAAACAGTGGAGATGTGGCACTGAGGGACATGGTCAGTGGGCATGGTGGGGATGGGCTGGCAGTTGGACATGATGATCTAGTGGTCTCTTCCAACCTTAATGATTCTGTGATTCTGTGTACAGCAATATTTCCACCAAGACACCAGCTCTGTGACTCTTGAGCATTTCTGTGTTTAAACACCTTGGTGTGTTAATGAGCCCTGGCAGACCTCCCTTCCCTAAATGAGTTTATTTCTTCTGGAAGCCATTGAAATGATTGGCCTCCAGTGGCTGGTGGCAATGAGTTCTGCAACCGAATTACAAACAATATGAAGTAATCCATTAATTTCATTTTAAACCTGCTACCCAGTAATTTTACAGCGTGCCTCATCAAGCTGCTGTAGGAGAACTAAAAAATACATATTCCCCTATTCACTGCCATCTATCTCATTTTATGTTGGCCTTCTCCTGACGCTGAGGAGCAGTGTCCTTGTTTGTCTCTCCTTGAAAGCTGTGCCCTACCTTGAAGCATTCAGCTGCTCTTATCTGTACATCTTTTTTTTTTTTTTTATGCTACTGCTAGTATGCCAAATGACAGCAGAACTTGGAAAACCACGTGTTGGGAAGCAGCCTTTCACTTTAACAAGACATTCAAAACTGATCTTTTTGCACAGAGATTACCAGTATCACACATAAACTCACAAATAATCAGTATCATACATAGAATTATTTTCTCACAGTCTGAGATCTGTTAAACAATACTCTTTCTACTTAATGTGCATAGAGATACAGATAATAAGAGATACATTCCTATGGCACGGTGTACAAACACATTAATGAGGGCTGGAGAGAAAGAGAGGGAGAGAGAGAGAGATCTTCAGCAACCAGCATGAAAAAGATCAAGGGGATGCCAAAATTTCTGGAAGGAAAGAAAGCAGAGAATTGAAGATGAGAAGAACTTAGGGTAATGTGTGGATATAAGAGACCAAGAGCAAAAGTATGTCTCATGTTTTGAGTGTCCAAGAACACTATAAAGAGACAATATATGTCTTAAAATCAGTTCTTATATATAGGGTTTGGATTTGGGGTGGTGCTGTGTGGAGCCAGGAAATGGACTCGGTGATCCTTGTGGGCCCCTTCCAGCTCGTCATGACTTGTGTTTCTATGATTCTATGTTGACAGGGAGCACGCGGGGCAGCTTGTGGCCCTTCCACACCATCCCATAGTTGGTTTGCAGGAATGTAAATGCTTAGTCAGTGCCAAATTATTTTTCTCTCTAACGCTAGGGGCTTTTTATTTCTGTCCTGACAAGCTATTTGTAAAACATACTGCCGCATGGTTGTATTTATAGCAGATTGCCTGAGCTATGAATGGCAAAACGTTTCATAAAAGACAGGCCAATAGCATGCAAATGGCAGAGTTGTTCTCTTATTGGTTTTGCTTATCAGCACAAAGGAAATTGATGCTGTCACTTATAGACATATCCATCTTATTTCAAATCTCTGGGAACGGCAAAGAGAAAAGCCGGAGGTTAAAAGACAGAACCCAGTGATCAAAATGAAAAATACAGTAGTTCCAGATGCATAATAATGATGGGGTTGCTCTGTGTGCTACTGGGTATTTTGAATCCTGTGAGCTCCACGTTTTCTCCATCACAAAAGAAAGACTGTCCACCATTTTCCATATTAAAAATCTGCTGTGTTTCTGTGCTATGTGGTGAGTATGAGAGATGGAGACGGGAACTAAAACTGACGCTTACTCCGCTTTCAGCTGAACATGCTGGATTCCACTGCAGACAAAAGCAATGGCTGAATGTTTTTTAATAAATGATTATATTTATTGTTTTTTGTTCAAATTTACTGTTCACAGCTGGAATTGTGTATAACCCTTCTGTACACAATGACATGGTCACCACTGCAGAGACTTCATGAAGGAGTGAAGACTACAGAGACTGTCACACTCCTCCTAGCCCTCATGTTGCGATTTGCAATAGTGCTTGGGCTTTAGATGAGTCCTCTGGATAAGCAGTGAGGGACAGCCCTCTTGAGATTTCTTCAGAAAAAAAAGAGACAAGCAGGGTACAGTGGCACTGTCCTCACTTCATGGCCTCTGCAGCCTCACAGTCAGGACGGTGCAGACCAGCCCTGGCCTGGCAGCTCACTTGGGATCAGATGCTGAAGCCTACTTGATGCCCAGTTAAACTGGAACAAATGCATCTCCATTAAGCAGAAGTACTCACTGCTGATTGATTAAGCACCCTATTCTGTTAGGGGGTAAATTCAGACTACCATTCTCCCCACTAAAGCAAGCTTTATTGTACATCTAAACACAGAGCATTCATGATTATAATTCTTCAGCAAGCTATCACAGAAGCTGCAGAGCTTAAAAACTGCACTAGATGAGATCCACAGGGCATGTCATACACTGCATTTTTGTTAACCAATAGTATTTATAAAGCATTTTCTGAAGGAGAAAAGTGCCAAATATGACCATTACTATCAACAATCTTTTATTTCTTCATCTTCTTGTCAGTAATGCTTACAGATTTGTTTTGGGACCTAAGTGAAGCACTTGTTCGGTTTTCATTTCAGAGAATCATAGAATGGCTTGGGTTGGAAGAGACCTAAAAGATCATCTAGCTCCAACCCCCCTGCCGTTGGCAGGGTTTCCAACCACTAGATCAGGCTGCCCAGGAACCCATCAAGTTTGGCCTTGAACATCTCCAGGGATGGGGCACCCACAGCTCTATGGGCAGCAGTGCCAGTGCCTCACTGCCCTTCAAGTGAAGAATTTCTTTCTAACATCTAACCTATATCTCCCCTCTTTCACTTCAAATCCATTCCCCCTTGTCCTATCAATATCTATCTGTGTAAAGTTTTGTTAGTTAAACATTAAGTACAGCTGAATAATCTTGCTTGTACTTTCAGGACTGGTTTGTCTTCATCTGGGCTTTGTTTTCTTTTGAACATGATGCTGAAGACCTCCTCTTTATGCCTTCAGTGAAGGGCTTCATGACAATCTATTATTTAAGGTACATGAGACAATGCAAAGAGTGAGATCAGTTATTTGAGAGAAACTACTTAAGGAGTAAACATTAACAGAATTTTGGGGCTGTAAAAAGGTTCTGCAGAAATTCCTTATAGCCAAGCTTGGAGATGTTCATTTATATTTATGCAATAGTATGGCTCCACAAAAAAATAAAAATAGAAAATCACTGTTAGTGAACAATTTGCTCTGGCATCTGACAAAGAATCAGAATATGCTGATAGAAATAGAATCAGATAACCTAGAGAAATCTGGTCTAAGAAATTCACTTAGTCATACAGTGCAGCCACAGCAGAATTTAATACAATTAGGAACTGCCAACAACATTTTCTGCTTTACTTACAGTTATCTGCTAGAATTCATGAACAAGAAGAAGACAATGTGAAAGGAACAATGAGCAAACGCATACTACTTAAAAAAAAAATTAAAATACATTTCTAGCCTTTAAATTGCTTAGAATGTATGAAAACATTATTCCCCAAGACTTATAAGGCAGAATAACTTTATGTATATATACATGTATAGATATATAATTTTCTTTTTGGTGCTTTATTCGTGAATCACAACCTTTACACATCAGTTGGGTATTTAAAATCTTATAATAAAATTATAGAATGGTTTGGGTTGGAAAGGACCTTTAAGATGATATAGTTCCAACCCCCTGCTATAGGCAGAGACACCTCCCTCTAGACCAGGTTGCTCACAGCCCTGTCCAGCCTGGCTTTGAATGCTTCCAGGGAGGGAGCATCCACAACCTCACTGGGCAACCTGTTCCAGTGTCTCACCATCCTTGTCTTTGTTAAATGGTTAAATGTCCTTCTCTTTGTTAAATTCAATTTGGAAATTGAGATAAATACACTGTTAACAGCCACTGAAGGAATAGAGTTAAGAAAAACAAGAAAGGGGGAAGGAGAAAATAAGCAGGAAAGAGAGTAGTTAGCAAATCAGGGTTGCTGTCTCACTCAGTGTATGTGAATCTCATAATTCAACAGCCTGGCTCAGAATAGTGCAGGGCACAGCACTGTAATATTGCCTGTCAAGGAGATCTGACTGTAGAATGCTTTTGGCTGCCCTGAGCTTTGAGGGTAAAACTGCTCTTCTGAGTTTTAAATTTTGCTTACAGGAAGGATTTGAGCCTATTTATTATGTTCCTCACCAGCCACCTCGTTTTGAATGTTCTAAAAATAGCAGCGCTTGGTGTTCTGGTAACTAAAATGTACAGGGATATATTTTTAAAGCTACTTGCAGTCAAGGAGCTGTCAGAGTCATAAATATGAAACAGAATCAAGTGCATGGCATTCTTATGTCAGACCTCACCATTTGCCTGTTGACACAGGAACTTCACCCTCTTTTTCCCTCACCTCAGCAGTCATTGCTGTCAGCAATGCTGGATCTGCAGGCGCCGCAAGAGGCTGCACCAGCACTTCTCCCAACGCACAGCTGAGAGATGCACCAAAAGGAGTGGGACAATGTAAATGTGTGATTCTTAGGAGTTGGGGTATGCAGTGTACATGCACTTTTGGAGTAAGACTCTTTTTGGAGTGGTGTTTCATGACCCTGGGCTGAAGGAATCAGTCCCAGGTTAGATACAAGGAGTAGAAAGTAAAGCACAACTCTCCTAGAAGGCTAAACAACAGGAGTACATTTTATCTGCATTTATTTTGAGAATTCCTGTGGGAATAAATCCTGAGTTCTCCCTAAACCTCAGAGAATTATCAAGCTGCCCTATGCCCAGTCAGCAGTGACGCAGAAGCAAATGCTCAGGATTTAAGACCCCTTTATATCTGGCATGTAAGACAACAAAATAAAAACAAAAGTGTTACTCTTTCCCTGCTTAGTGAAAGCTTTATGGTGCAAGTAGCATTTCTAACCCTTTATGTCCCCTCTATGATGCATCTTATGAATAATCTCCCTATCGCATCTACAATCCACTTGGCAGCAAAGTAGTGTCTTTTAAGAGTCACCCTTTTTAAGCAGTATATTATACCCTTTGTTCTCATCCTAGTTTTGAAGTTAACACCTTTCCTCCATTTCCACACCTTTTCTGCCCAAAATACCTCCTTGCTCCTACTACTGCTCACCAGCCAGTGGTCCGCCTCTGCAAAGCACTGTTGCTGGCAGCCTTCCTCCCTGCTCCAGCTTTTGCTGCTATGTCAGGACAAGCCATCTCTAGAAATGCTGGCTGTGGACAAAGAAAAACAGCCTAAACATGCTGAAGAGAAAAAAAGTCAAACTAATTCTCCATATTCTGCTCCTTCTGTTTTAGTTTTCCTCTTGGAATAAGGTTACTTTTGGTAAATCATATAGAAAACACTTATCTTCCTTCAACTGTTCTTTTAAATGAAATGAGTGCAAATTTGACATAGTTATAGTTTTTTCAGTAATGCCTATTTCATTGTAATGAGAGTTAGAGATCGAAGAAAGACATTGCCCAATCTACGCAGTAGCCTGACACAGCAAAAATCCTGTTTCAGTTTTTAGGAAAAGGCACTGAGTAAAACAAGTAGCCTGCTTCTGGTTTTGAATCCATGGAATAATTCTTGCCCTCTGAATGCTTGCGGAACTGCTTCTAATTTTATGTAGAGTACAGCAGTAGTGCTAGGAGAAAGGTAAAAATGGATATTCACGTCTTCTTGGAGAACTGACAGTTTTATCTTTCAAAGAAAGCTGCAAAAATTGGACTACGTTTGTATTTTCATGGCCAGCTGAAGAGATTTTCATGAAGACCACTTTTTAGTCAGTCACTCGACACAGTGTCCCAGGGGCAAGAAGGAACTATTATTGCCTGAGGCTGACACATAACTGGTCTTAATTATGTACAGCACATTAACTGGGAATAAATGGTTTATATGATCCATTTCCCATCAGCCTGAAGAGCATCATGCCAAAAGGCATCAGTCTAGTGAACTAAAAAAAATCCCTCCCCCAAAAAATTAATAAAGAGAAATAGAAGTGGGGAGGTCCTAAGTTCATTGAAATAGGAGCAGCAATTGTAAAAAGTTCTACCAAAAGCAACTACAATTTGCAAATGCAGAGCAATTTCAGGCTGTGGCATCTCATTACATTCATAGATGAAGTCAGGTATCTGCTGGAAGCTGGATGCAGATGGTCACCAGGGTCAGACTGGATGGAATGTTGCAGATGACCCTCACTGTCAGTGCAGGCATGGCTTTATTTCAATTAAATATTACAGTTTTAATGCCTTTGATTATTATTATTTTAATTTTTATTTCTTCTCCAATTGGAAGATAAGTGTGTCACTGAAAACTATTGAAATTATAACTTTCACACTGGCCCTTTTCTCAAGGGCATGCTCAAAAAGATATGCAGCTGGAGCAGAAGAGAAAGAATAGAAAAGAAAGAAAGGAAAAAAAGTATTAGAAATTCACTATAAGACAAATAAGCAATGGAAAACAAATCAGTCACATCTTTCATTCTACAGATAAAGGGAAAAGTTTTGAAGAACTTTTCCATTCTTCATTTCAGCAACAAGATTAATACCCAGCTGTTCTGGCAGCACTTTCTCCATTTATTACTTTGCTGTGGGAAAGGAAGGAGGGAAGGAATAGAGAAAGGTGAAGGGGCTGAAATAAATCCAAGTATAACTTCCAAGTTATTTCTTGACATAAAAATTACAGGATGGAGAAGGCACTACCAGCAAATTTCTCTCCTGTTCCACTACTCCAGACATTTCCCTGAGGCACAAAAAGCCAGACAGTGCTCCATGAACATGGTATATCCAAAGGGGAGGAAAGAAGAGTTCCTACCAGAGCGTGTGTTGCAGAGGTTCCCCCAGACCATCTTCCCGCTATCCCTCAGCCCCAAGCCAACCTACTGCAGCCATCCTGCACAAGGCAGCACTGCAAGGTGCTCAGGCCCAGAGGATATGTAGCCATCCTGGCTCAAAATGATGTGTCTAGGGAGCAACAAATTGGGCTGAGCTCCTGGTGCCAGTCTGGAGACAGAATCCCCAGAGCTTCTCTGCACTGCTGCACTAAGCACACCAACACCTCATTTTTGCACTGCGCTGAGAAAACTGGGCCTAAGCTGGGATTTACAAAACCCAGCAGGTTGAGTTCCTAAGAAAACAAGCAAGAGCTGTCTTATACCCCTCTGTTTGACATTGCTTCTGGTATTTATGAGAATAAGAGCCTGGAAAAAGCACTCAATCCCTATTTTTACATTTCAGAGAGTTTTCCTGTGAACAGCTCTCCTTTCTTTTGATGCAAACACAAAAGTGGGCACTAATGCAGTCCCCAAGTGTTCACAGCAAAGATCCCTTCTCCAGCGTTTATGCAAACCCCTTGACATGGCAATCAGGCACTCAGCTTAACAGCAGCAACGTGGAGTCCTTGTTCTTGCTGAACCCTGTGTTAAACATCCTGTCACATGGTGAAAATATTCAGCTGTCTTCCCAAGAGCTTGTCTGTTCATTTGTCTGCCGTCCCTCCTATTCCCCAGTTACCTTTCAGTCTGTGAGCTGGCACACAGCACTCTCCACTGAGGTACAGATGGTCCGAATATAAGAAGTTCCTACAATCTTCTGCTGTCTACCAGACAATAAGCAGAAGTATCTCATTATAAAATATCCTATCACCTCCCTCTTGACAAGTACTGAAGAGTAGCAAAATGGATCCCACTGAAAACATGAAAAAATAATTCAGATGGACATTTGTCTGCCTATAGATGTTGTTTCTTTAACAATTTCCTTTTCAGTTCCGAATTTCTACACCTCATCATGTATCCTGAGACCAGTTTGCCCATCTGTTTGCTCAGGTTGTCTGTTGGCTTTCTCTCATTTTTTTAGCATCTTTTTTTTCCTCCATTTGCAGTTTGAGTATCCAACAAATCTTAAGTTTGCTGTCTAGCATTAAAAAGACAGTATTTTAGGACTTGGAGCAACAGACACTCAGTCTTGTGTTAAGTATTAGATTGAGTAAATACTGTCCAAATCATATGTGCTAAGTAAAGATGAAAGAAAGCTCTGATCCTGCTTACTGTCACATAATTTCACTGATTTTGGTGGAGTTGCTTTTAATTAATTAAGTAATAATAAACCTTTTAAAGCTCCCAACATAAAATCTCACTTGATTCCTCATAAATAATGTCTCCAGAGCTCATTCATAGAAATAAAAATATATAGCGCACTGATTAAAACTGCTGTAATTTATATGCCTGAAAAAGAACTCAGTTTAAACACATATTTGGAGTATTGTGTGGGACCAAAGGTATGGGGATCGTGGTTGGCAAGAATCCACTACTGCTCCAGTAGCAGACAATCCCAAAAGCTGCAGGGGAAGACCCAAGAGCACTGCCAGGATGAGGGAACTATTTGGCACCACGGAGCATGGGCCCTGCATGATCAGGTCCCATTTAAAAAAAAAATTTATGTGGAAGAACAGGGGTAAGCTCATAACAAACAAAGAATTGACAGCACTGTGTGAGCTTGACCTTTGGCCAAGCAAGATATGGTTGGCTGCTTGAAATATCCTTGGCTCATCTCCTAACTCCTCAGAGTACCTTATGTGATGGCCCAAACAGGTATAATTCCCAACTATGACTATGTATGTCATTATCAAATAAAATTCAGGAGCTGTGATTGCCATGTATTAGCAAAGAACAATAAAATTAAATGAAAAGATTCACCTATTCTTCTCTTTTGGGAGCAATGTTTTTCCCTGATCAAACAGCAGTAATATTTTCCACAGATTTGGAAAGAAGTTGTCAAAGCAAGGTTCAGGAGAGCAAATAGCCTCTGTGTCCACAATGATTCAGAGCTCACCACAGTTATTTTTAAAATAAAGGCTCACTTTTCTATTTCATATCAGAAGGCGGAAGGGGAAGGATATTACAGACTCCAGACAGCCAGACCCATGCCCGCTTTTGTGCCCTATCAGCCTCCTCCTGAACTACTACTGATAGTGAACACCAGGCTGCTCAATACCATATGCTAGGGTGTAGTGCATCTTAGAAAAACAAGCCTCTTGCAATGTAATGGGATGCATTTGAAGGAGCATTTCTCAGTTTTTCACCTACTCTGACTGTTCACAAGTATCTCACAGCACTCAAAAAAAAAAAAAGCATTAAAAAATATTGAGCCATTTCTGATGACAGGAATGAATTAGCCAGTTTTCTGGATGGCAAAAAGCAGGACAGCAATGTCTGGTAGAATTGTTGGGGCTAATTCTCCTCTAGTAATTTTTAGTTTATTGTGGAACCTGGCACATGTTGACCTATGGCTTTCACACTTTTCATACGCTCAAGTTAATAGTACCTTTTCAGTCTGGGCTGGAACAAGGAAAGAACAAAGGAGTTTTTCAGTGCAAGAGCTCAGACAAGTAAAGTACTCCTGTATTACTGACAGCAGGTGAGAGCAATGAGATGCTTGTTTCTGCACACAAGCAAAAGGCTTGGAGGCATCAAGGTGCTAACCATAGAAAACTAGTTCTAATGATTTCAGTAAACACCATTTTTTATTAATTTTAATCATTCACTATTATCTTCTCATTTATTTAAACCAAGGCAAAGCTTGAAGCTGCAGAAAGTGCTCCATCAGAGTGCACTTCATGCTGCAAGCACAGTAAATGCACTTAAATTTATCTGAAAGCTCATGTCTGGAAGACTGCTAAAAGCAGCAGTAAATTCTCACTAAATATATATATATTATTTTTTTTTCTTTTAATATTACTATAGAATATTGCTGGTGAGCCACATTCTGAGCTGCTGAACTTCAGGACTTTTAGCTGCACAAGCTTCTTTCCACACTTAAGCAGGAGGACATCCTGAGCTCACTGTCATGTTCAGTGACCTGAAATAAGCTATTTCTCTTCCTCTTGCACCACCAGTCACTGCTTCATTTGATACAAGCAAGATGGTTTAAATTTTACCTGCCTTCAACTCACCTGACTCAGGGTCTTCTTTGTTAGTAAGGGTCGGATGAGTGTGTTCTGCACTGTGCTTCAATATCCAACGAGCTATTGACACCAAAATGAACCTTTTCCCACTCTGTTAACAGTTACCGTCATTACAAGGACATGGTCTCTATTTATCTTCTGTGTATCTGCTCTCATAAGCTCTCTCTTTCTGCAGAAGAATTGATGCCTTAAGGCACTGAAGGACAGCTATAAGTTTTCTTCCCAAACAGGTATAGAATGAATGAAAACATTTCATGGCCAAAGCAGAAATGAGGAGTTACTTAAATCCTGTAATAACTGAGAACTCGTATGTTTCTATTCAAAAGGCCTGCAGCACAGGAGTCTGCTCCACCAGCACAAGAACTTTTGAGTATGAAAAAGTTTCTCTCATTTGTTATGAAGGACTATGGCACCATGTACCCCCTTTTTCTTCTACCAGTGTCTTTTCTAATTTGTTGGTTTCCTTTGAGAGTAAAGGGAAAACAGCGACTGTCAACCAGTACTTGGTGAGTTTTATGTCTGAAATGTTTTCATGGATTGAGGATACTTGCTTCCTTTTGGGCTGCTAAGAGAAAAATGCTTTAACAATTAATGTAAAAGCTGAGGATTGACTGAGTTTCCATTATAACAGCATTGTTCTTAATAATATTGACAATGCTGAAGGCCATAATACACTAGTACCAGGGAATTTAATATCAGAGAGATAGGTTATGGCTATCAAACTTCTGCTGGCATTGCAGAGGATTCAAGACTTAGAGAAGTGGTAGAACAGATGGAAGAAGGACTGAGGCAGCAAAGAGCTGTTCATCTCAGCTTTTTTAGCAAAGCATAGCTTTGCTTCTCCATTGAGGAAAACAAGTTTGTGGATGAGTACTGACAGGAACACAGGAGATCTGGACACAGTTTCATGTTACCAGATAGGAAGCACACCAGCAAACATTAAATCCATTTTCTATGACTTCATTTTCTAGCAGTAGCAATTCAAAAGTTTCAGCAAATTCAAAAAGTACTGAATGTTTTCCAAGCAAAACTTAATCACTTAATTACTAGTCACCTCATCAAGATGATATTGACTGAAGAGGATGGGAAAAGAGCACAAAAAAGAGCACTTGGTAGTGAAACTAAAGGTTGATATGACCAAGTACAAAAGTGCCTGTCCTAAAAATGGCAGTATAATTGTTCAGCAAACTGACAGTGCATTTGACCATTCTTTCTGCATTTCTGGACTTCCCAATGGCTGTTTCATTGAACTAGATTCAGCCCCATGGACTGAATTTAACAACTGCCCTGCTTGAGCACATCTGCTCTTAGTTTTCAAACTTCCAAGTCTAAAGGTGTCAGATCTAGGCTGATTTAGAAAGGCAGATCATTACTCCAGTTGAAAATATTCAGGTGAAGTTTCGAGGTTACTACAGATGTGTAACATATTGATGTAAGTTAGGAGTAGAATCAGGACTGCAAAAATTTAGGATGAGTTGATGTTCAGAATTTTGTCTGGGGTGTCCCCCAGTGCATGAGAATGGCACTTAACATAAAGCTCTCTAATATCCATTATTCTCCTTTGTGTTATTTCTTGTGCTTCTTAATCAAGCAGGAAAAAAAAAACAGTGGGTCTGAAAGACAAATCATTTCTTTAGATGTACCAAGCACCGTCTGTCTTGAACATTCAAGATGATTGCTGTGTTTTAAAGGATCCCCGGGTTGCAGGTTTAATACAAAGCATTTCTCAGTAGAATTTATTATGTCGGCTTTCCAAATAACAGCCTAACTATGAGTATAGATCTTTTGAATGTGCTCAGTGTAAAAGATCAATTACAGAACAGACAGCTTGATGCTCGCAATCTGTCTTTTAGTAAACATTTCTTTGCTTTCTCCTCAGCTGGAAAATTCCTGCTGGGTTCTGAATAGCAGAGACCTTGAGGAACCTTTGCTTTTGTAAAATATAACAAATGTATTTCTTTTTTTGCTTTGGTTTTCTACTCTTCTAGCAAAATTGTGCTGCGCCTCTCTCCCTAAATCCATTCTCCAGCCAACCTATAACAGCTGACTTTCAAAAGTGAACATTTATTGCAGTGAATACGGAGTACACCCGCAGAGGCCTGACCCGTCTTTCTGCAGAGTTTCAGTGATTTCAGCCAATTATACTGTGTCAGAAAAGGTCTGGCCTATGGCACAGGCTTAACCACCAAATTTTTGTGATCCTGTTAAAATTAAACTATAGGAGGAAGTGCAAGAGGTGGCCTTCCTGCAAATCAGGGAATAGTAACTAGGATTAGAAAATGTATTCCACAGTGTCTGCCATTTTTGAAAGAACACTTTTCTACATGAGACCATGGTTGCAAGTGCTTATCTATTTAAACTTGTCATCTAGCTGATTGGCAGGAAACATGCTTTTTTGAATCATTTTCCTATTTCTGGGATTTGCTTTCTAAAATTCTTTCAGCAACAGTTTAGAGGACACAATGTTCTGTCATTTAATGATGTAAAAGTTAAGTAGTCGATCTTGGACACCAAACTGTATTTGGTATGTAGTATGTTTCTATAGAGTACGGCCAGGCAGCCATGAAAGAGCATTGTGATAGTCTGCTAAGCACAGAATTGTAAAACAGAATAGAAGCTAATGAACATGTGGTAAATGCATCCTGGATGAGAAAATTCACACTTTTGTTTGCAGTACTGATAATGGGACATCTGTTTCAGTAGTGTTTAGGATGACTGAGGTCTGTGTTTTAGCCACCTTGAAACATATGATAATTCTTAGGAGCATCTTACTCATTAAAATCAGTTTTATGCTATCAATTTATATAATGTATTTCAGACCCTACCTTACAGGTAGTCCAGGTTTTTGCTTTCATCCTTCGTATGGGAAGAATATTCAAGAAGTTGATAGCTTTAATAGTTAGGACTTTTTTCAAATATCCATTCATAGTGCATTTGTGGGTAATATACCACTCGTTTGCTCCTGGGTCAACATTATCTTATATTTTCAGCAGAATTATTCATTCTTTGAGCTCTGTTCCTCTGACTCACATATTGAAAGCAGGCATCAAGATTTCAGCCTCATCTACTTACATATTATGTAGCTTAGAAGTAGCACCAGGATCGGTAATTCCCATAGCTGTCAAATAACAACTTCCTGAGATGCACCTGGACTAGATGAATCTGAGCATCCTTTCCAACAGAACTATCTAGACCAGCTTTAAACAGTCAGTGTGTGAGAGACCTAGGCATCCACCCTGGCAGCTCCAAACTGTTCAGTACTCAACTGATAAAATTCAGACACTTTTCTCCTTGGTCATTTCCATTTTTCTACCCCTCTATTTATAGATTTGGTTTGCTCAGCCGAAGCCCATAGCATGAGTTTCATGTTGTGAAAGTGACATTAAGTTAACATATTTTGCTGGGAAAATGTCTTTTTCTTTTTTTCTATTTGCATTCTCAAATGTGGTTGGGTCATTTTTATTTGTACATGAAGAAGGAACCAAGCCACGAAAATTTCAGCTAGAAAAGTGCATGGTCCTCCTTTTCTAATAACTGCAGATGTGTGTCCCTAACTTACTGTACATGAAGTCTCTAAAGCAAAAAAAAACAACCAAGACAGTGCACTAAAATCACATAAAATTAATAATCTGTGATTTTCTAGTTGAAACTGCTCTGTTCCTTTCCCCAAGCCAACCCAGAACAAAGCAGCTATTTGATTTCTGCATTATACGTTGCCTGCCATTTGTCAGCAGGAAAAATCAGACTACTAGAAATGCTCACTGCTTTAAGAGCAATAATTAAATATGTTCTTGCCTTCAGATCAGCTTTCCTGAAGATGCTAGGGAGAAGAAATTCCATGTTGTTGTGTATAAAATAGTCTTTAAAGAGGTGCATGGGGAGTTAGCTGTATTGACATTAATGGTTTTCATGCAGCTAATGCCCTGCTCGCTACTTCAAAAATTTGCAAGATGTAAAATTTAGAATCTTGATCATAAACCACAGATTAAATCAACACAGTCTGCTCAAGAGAGGAGGAATACATTTCACTTCATTGGAAAATAGTAAGTCACATTGGCAGGAGTGAATCCTGCTTGCTACAGCACACATCTTTTTAATAGCACAGTTTTCTACCCTTGTGTCACTAACAGCATGCCAGAGTCTCCCCAGTACAGTGGTTCTCAGGCCAATAGTACAGTCTTTATGTCCCTCCTGGATGGTGGGAAGCTTTCCATAATCCCTAGCATGATTGTCACTACAATTTCCAATGCAGCTATCATAAAGCATAAATAAAAGAAACTCTATTCTGGAATACTTCTTGACCTAAGAAGAGAAACAGGAGAAAGGCTGGGAGAGAAAATAAGGCACATGGAAGAACAATAACTGAAGTCAGATTACATATCAGCACAGAGTTGGAGGGGGGGAAAAAGGATGTGGCCACTAGACCAAGGGTCAGTAGTTGATGCTACTGTGTCTGTAGAGGCTGTGTGGGCTGAATCCTAATGACATGGAGGCACCGCAAAACAGGAACCTGCAGATGGGAGTTCAAGAGAAGCCAGTGGTCCCTGCCTGCCAGAGAAATGCAATGTTCTGCTGCTCAGGAGCAGCTTTCCTCCATGGGGGATGGCTCTCATATCTCCAAAATGCTTCGTATTAGTGCACTGAAGCTCTGATTTAGAAATGAAAAACATAGTTTGTCAAGCAAGCTTTCCAACATCTGCATTAGACTGCTAATTTAACTAGAAGTTAATCAACCAGAAGGGCTAGCGTAGAGACTGTGCAGCTAGAAGAAAAGCTAGAACTAAAACAAAAAAAAACAAAACAAAAAAAAAACACTGAAAGGCTGATAGAGTCTTCAGAAACTTTTTTAACAAAGCCTGTTTTCCTTTCTATTCTCTCTCCCTGTCTCCTACCATTCTCTTGATTTCAGATCTACTGAGGTGATCATCGGCACGCTGGGCCACCAGAGTTCCCATTTTTGAGTCCAGACGTGAAGTGACCAGTGTTACATATCTTTTGTCTCATTATACTTTTATCTTTGCCTCCTTCCTTTCCTAAGATCTTTAACACCTGAAGCAAATAATGCAGCCATATTTCAATACTGTATGTTCTCCACTGCGCATATTTTTTTTTTTTGGTTGTTCTTTTTTTGGGGGGGGTGCTGAGGATTGTTTCCACTAAAGCATTTTCACCAGAAAAGTGCTTGTTACAGGCTAAATCATACTCCAGTACCCTAAGACAATGGCTCATCTTATATAAGAAGCTTAATGATTTACCCTCTCCGTTGCTACGGCTGCTCATTTGCAAAATAATTGCAGAATGCTGCCAAACAGCTTCACTGAATTTTCCACTAATGCCCAGGTGAACATTGGCAGTAGCCACCTCTAAACACGGGAAATCTGGAAAGGCTGAAGTCTACTTCCAGGTTAAGGAAGACCCCCCCAGATAAGACTGAATCTGACTCTGGATGCAGTTTTGTCTGTTTTCCCTCAGGTATTTTTGCTTGCTCAGTGGCTCAGTTGTTCTCTTGCGTTACACGTACAAAGCATTTCTACATGGAATTAAAACAATCTACATGACAAACTGGATTTTTTTCAATACATTCCCCAATTTGCTCACCAAGTTCTGAAGCAGGAATGGACAGGTGTAAAAGGGCAGCCTCCTGTCTGTCACATTTTCTTTACCTTGCGCTTCTTGAAAGCTAGCATTTCTTCAAGAAATGATATATTGTTTTCCTCATACATTCCTCCTCCTCAGTGAACCTACCACAATATCTCTTCAGACAAAACTGTTCCAGAAAAAGAAATAATAACCAAGCACCAAAACAATATGTCTCCCTTTCCCATCATTTTTTGCTCTCTCACAGTGAATCATGGTTTCACCAGACAGTGTCTGTGTAAGGCTTGGCAAGTTCAGTGCAAGAGTCAGCAATCTCTCTGTTACACACAAGGTGAGCAGATGAGTGGCTGACTCCTATTTGCTGCCTCAGAGACCTGGTTGCTGGATGTCAAAGCTTTCTCACACAGCCTGAGGCTGGGCTACTCATCTGCTGCATGCGAAAAGGTAAACAGGAGCTGGGAAACCTCTCAGAAAATGACTCAAACTTCTGCTTCCTGTCAATGTTCAAGAAAAGTGAGAGTGACAGGGATGAAAACAACACCTTCTTCTGTTGTCCCCATTACCGAGGCACGTCCCGCCGGGGGCTAGCGATCTCCCCTCGCTAGGACCATTGCAATACTGACACCAATGTGCTGGATGCAGCAAATGGCATTTATTGTAGCGTGCAAGCTGCTTAAATACACTTCCCTACTTTGTCTAGTGCTCCCTAA